>VZTA01005694.1:11355-21378 GCA_013398855.1 Mohoua ochrocephala | reverse complement strand
ACTTGGAGAAGTTGTTCTTGACATACATTTATCTTCAGTGGTTGGTTCAGACTTGAGTCAAATAAGTATATATTTCTGTGTATAGTTGTTGCTCTAATGAGTTACTACCACGAGCTTTACAAATCTCGTGTAGAGTATCATGACTGTAGTAACACTTCTGTAAGAACAATGTAATTCCAAGTGGCAGAGATCCTAATTTTGGTTGAATTGAGTTTTGTGCATTGATAGAACTTCGTGTGTTTGGTGTGTGTGTGTTCTTGAGTTTTCCCATTTTTAAGGTCTGTGTCCATATACACAGGAAGTGATTGTAGTCTGGAACCTTAATAGTTTTTTCCCCCTATAACTTTCAGAAGACTTTTGAGCCTCTTGCAAATTCTTTTCTTCTTTTCTCTACAGAAAAGAGCAGTTTTCATATTAGATGTCACCTCATTAGAAAAGTGTGAGTTCAGAACCTTGTGAGTGTGTACATTTGAGTAAGGCAACTCTTGAAAACTCAGCCCAAAATAGAACTTTTCAACCTTTATCCTTCGTGGGTTTTGTACCCCTAAATACAGAATGCACAAGATGGCAACTGCAATCAGCAAAATAGTTGTATTTTTTCCATACTAGAAAAAAAACTGAGGAGTAAATACTGTAAATGGATATCCCACTGCAGGCTGCTTGTACAGCTTACCTCCGTGTTAAAGGCAAGCAGAGCCAGTTGTGCTGCTTCTGTGGGGTTCCCTTTGAGTGTCAGGGGAGTGTCGTGATGGGGTTTTGTGCTGTTTGGGAGAGAGGCCAAGTGAAAGCCTCAGCTTCAGCATTCTCTACTTTTGCAGCTGTCACTTTGTTTGTTGCTGATTCCACAGTGGTGAAAATGTAACTGCCCACTCAAAAATGTGTGTATGGATACATTTTAGAAGAATTGTGTGTAGTGCCACGATGCTATTCCATAGCTTTTTGTGCTCTCTGGTGCCTTGTAGAACCAGCCGTGATGTTGCCAGTATAAATGGTTTGCTACAATGCTTTCTGCTGTGGTGTGTTGTACAGCACTTTGTGTCTTGAATCGCAACAAGGTTTCCTCACACACATTTGCCTGCAAATAGAGAGGTGAAATAATTTTTTTCCCCGCTGTTGTCCTAAGAAGTTTAATGATACCCAACTGTATGTGTTCAGCTTATCAGGAAAAAAAACTGGTTTTTGCTTATGCATTGAGCTGGTGCTGAAATTGATTGCATGGGAATTATGGTTCTGAAATCAGTTGGAGCTGCCACCCTGCAATTAATTAAAGCAATACTGAGTTTTTGCAGGCTCTCTATAAAAAGGCTGTTTTGAGCAACTTCCAGTTGGTTAGAGTATCTGTGGCATTCTGGCTGTCCTGCAAGGCAGAGGTTTTAGTGATGTACCGGCAGCACTTTCTAAATTGCAGGCACTTGCAAGGTGGAGTACAGCATGTCAGCTGTCCTCAGGACTCCTTGGGTGATCTGAAATTGGGAGTGAGAGGGACTAGATGAAATGGAACTGACACTGCTAGAGAAAAAGCTGGAATAATGACCCTTGCAAGATCAGTTTTGTGAATTGAGGGATTGTCTGTCATTGCCCACTAGATTTGATATTTCAAGGCTGGCTTTAATGGAGTGAGATGAGCTGGGCAAGCACATTTTTCAGAATCTCTGAGCACTTGAGCTGTGGTCTTCACTACCTGGTTACAGCCAGTCTTGGACAATTAAATTGCTGAGCAGGGAGGGATATGATTATGTTCTGTTTATTGGACATGTTGCAGAGTTCTCCTTGTTTCCTTTAGTTGCTCAGTATGCCAGCTGTCTGGAGCATTTTATGCATTTGCTCCTGGCCCGACTTTGCCCTAGTCCTGCCTATTCCTTGCATCACATACTACCTTAGGTGCTGTCTCCTTGTCTTTCAACTTGACTTCTGACCACAGTCTCATCTTGGCTGCCTATTTGGTATGTTTCTCAGCTTCTCTTTACAGACCTCTGGCCCTGCTCCTGACTTTCTTGCACAGATCGGCTTGGTACAGCCTTTGAATTTTTAGATTTCTGTGTATTTACTGAACATGAAAATATGTGGTGAGAGTAAAGGTCTATGTAGCCTTGTGCTGTGTTTTCAGAAGTGGTTAAGAAAAGACTACAGAGTTAGCCTTTTCTTGGTGTGTATTTTCAGCTTTTTACTGATGACTGAGAGTTTCAATTTCACTTCAGTTGTTGGGCTTAACCACTAGGGGCCTGATAGTTGGTGTCTCACAGGATCGTCAGTTGCTGTTTAATAATAAAACAGGAATTCTGTCAGCTTTTTAGTCCAATGTCTAAGGAAGTAAGGTTTAATATAACCACCCTAATAGGCTAATTCAACAGGCAGGACAAATCCATAGGAAGCTGAGATTTCAGTTGCCTCTTTCAGCACACCATAATAATTTTTCTTTGCGCAGGGGTATGTTGCTGGTTGTGGTGCTGGTCATTTGCAAGGTAACTTGCCTTGTGTTCCTCTGGAACTCAGTAACATTGCAGTAGCTTGCTTTTGGGAAGGTTGGAACAGTAAAGCTCCCAGGTTCGCACTACTTGCCTGTACAGTTTTCAGATACAGATGACATCAGTGTGGTCTGATGTTTTCTGTCACACTGCCCGAAGAAAAATCTGTCTGCTTTGTCTGCTTGCTTAATTTCATGCGTTATAAATAAGACCCTGCTTGCAGCATGTCCTCAGAAAAGAGCCTTGGAGTTCTGGAATTATCTTACTCATTCGTTGGCCTGAAGTAACCTAAATTCTGTCATTTGGGCCTAATGTAAAAGACACTTCCAAGTGAAGGCTGGGGATGTTGGATTTTTTGCTTTCCTTTACTGTATAATGTTTTTGCTAAGGAATAGTAATTTGCAGCAGTAGGGAAAACTCAGGAGTAGCATCACTAAGAAGAAAACAATTATGATACCAAGGATGGTTTCCCTTGTTATTTTTATTGCTTCTTCCGTGTTTGTGGGGGTTTTTTCCCTATTCTTTGTGTGTTAGTATTTTTGTGGTTTGTTTTGGGGCTTTGTTTGTTTTTACCTTCCCTTGGCAGTAACCCCAGCTGGCCAAAGATGATCTTTGCTTCCCTGACAAGCATTGTTCTGTAGATATTGTCTAAGAGCAGGCATGTAGGAAAAAGTGCAAGAGTAAGGTAGCTTTTCTTTTACACTGTCTCCTGAGCTTTGGCAACTTGTGGGATAAAAGTAATATTTCAGAGGCTGGCTGAATGTTTGGGAACTTGCTGTAAGGTTTGACCGATTAGTTTCTCAGAACCTTCAGAACTGAAGGATTTTGGTGAGTTGCTGGCTAAACTTCTAGTGGGATAACACCAGAACCAGCAGCTTTTGCTGAGTACAGGACTGTAATTCCTTACACTGTTTTTTCTTCACACTTTAAGCACTGGCTGATCCATTAATGTAGCAAGTCTATCCTTGACAAAAGCAGATTATATGACTGGTGTCAGTGAACTCCTCTCACAGTGGCTAGAAAATTGAAAACTGTATTTGGGGCAAGTAGGATAGCTAATGTTCAGTGACTCTTGAACCTTCAAGTAAGATTACATGATACAAAAATTATTAAAAGGTATTTGAAGACAACCTGCTTAAATAAAGGCACGAAGCAGTACATTTGAAGGCGCTTCTCTTTTAGTGCTTTTGGACACTGAGAAAGAGCTGTATGGTCTTCTCAATATTGTGAAAGTTGTCTCTTATTGCTTTGAAAGTTGTCTTTGGTGTCCTTGTGACAGACATGCGTGGAGAATATCTTGTGGATTGATTTCCGACTTTTCCTCATGTTCATTTTGTGTCTGGCTATGTACAAGGGATTTCCCACTGAGCCAGGAAGAGGATGTCTGAGATCTAATTCGTCTGGTATGAGGAACAGGCAAACAAGTGACAACTGAGAAAATGAGCATGCTTTTTCTGTTGATAGTGATTCTTCACAAAAAATAACGTCAGTGTATGTAATGTCTTTGGTGGTGTACCTTTAGTGGAGCTGAGCAGTCATAGAAAACAAAAGCTCTAGAGACAGAGACAGTTTGACCCACAGGATGTCTTTTGGAAGCACTTATGTAGCAGGGAGATTCCTGCTGCTTTGCTGGGTTGGGAGTGGCTATAGATTTTGTGGTTTTTATGGAAGGAGGAAATGGCCTATAGATAGCCACAGCTGAATTGTTGCAGAAAACTCTGCGTAATATGTACCGTCATGTTTTACATTAGCTGTGTTGTATGTATTGATCTATTAGAAATTGAAAAAGTGCAAAGTGCCAAAATTGTGAAGACTGTTTTCCTCACAGAAACTTATTAAAATATTTCAATAAAACCGCAGTAATTCAGCTGAGTATTTGACTTTACAGTGTAATATAGTAAAGTAGCTATGTTCTTCTAACAAAATTTTTGTCCAGAGGGCTAATAGGAGGGTGCGTGGAAGGGGGGGGGAATCTTTTTCAAACAAAAGTAAAATAAAGGCTGGTTGCTTGTTTTTGTTTTCCCTCCTCTTCAGCTCTGATCAAATATATCCGACCAGTATTTGTATCTCGGTCAGACCAGGATTCTCGCAGGAAAACTGTTGAAGAGATAAAGAGGCGTGCTCAGTCTGATGGTAAATGGCCACAGGTACTGTATTCTGCTACTCTCTAAGAGATGGTATTTGGCATTTCGGGGCTTTGGATAAGCAGTTTACTTTTTTCATCGTGGGTGGCTTTAGATGGTGTGGGGTGGTGTGTGTGTGTGAAATTTCCCCCACCCCCTCTTTCTAGAAGATAAAATGTAAGATTCTCGTCTGTCTCTCATTGCATTGTGTTTCGAGGGAAACTGGGTAAGTATATGGATAGACAGCTCATAAGTGGTGCTAAATGGACAACCACAGCAGGTGAGGAAGTCCTCTAAGAAGGGAAAAATGAAGTGCTCAGCAGAATACCTGGGGAAGTATTGTGCATTCTTGCCCTTTGCAAGAATTTGGCGCTGCCTTTGTTGGAGATGTGATACTGGGCAAGGCAGCCCAAGCAATTTGGATGTTCCAAAAACCAGAGCACACCTCTATTAAACCACATGATGAAAGCATGGATAAATAAGTGGCTCAGAGTTTTTTTCTGCACCTAAAGTGTGACTATTTATAATGTGCCTTGGGAGAGAGTAATGGGAAAGAAGGGATGACTATTTAAGATCTCAAATTCCTAGAAGGATGTGATTATTTTGTAAATTTGAAGCATTCCTGTGATTTTTTTGAGATTAGGTACATTAGGGTATGTTTTTTATGGGATTATTGCTGCTCACAGTGGTTATGCATCTGCATACTGAACTGCAAAAACATTATAAACAGCTATCAACAATGTGACAGGTGATATACAGCTTTTGCATCATGACTTTCATCATTAGGCTTCAAAGCAAGTTAGTACAGAGTGGGCAATAAAACTAGTAATATTAATTCTAGTCCATTGCTTTGTTCCATTATGATATGGATTTGAGGGGGGCTTTGTTTGTTTTTGTACAATCTGCCCTCTTCTGTTGAATTGGTTCAACTTAACCATATTTTGCTTTTTTTTTAGAATTCTGTTTAAGTATTTTCAAGTCTCTGTCATTTGGGCATCTGTGCACATGCCAAGTAATAGCAAAGAGAAAATAATGTCTTTTCTTAGCCTGTAAGCAGGAATTTTGTTCTGGTGCAAAACAGAGTATGATATTTTTGCCAGCACCAAAACTTTTGGTGAAAATGCTCTTATACTTAACAAGTGTTTCTGGTCACTGTTCCAATAAATAGAATTATTTTTGGAGGGCAAGAAAGAGGCAAATTCACAGATAAAGAAAAATATTTTTCCTATTAAGGTTGAACTTTACTTGACGTCTTTGGCACCATTTATTTATTTTTTATTCTAACTGAACTGTTTTTCCCTGAGAACGTTTTTGCTGTAATCAGTTAATGACAGCTTTGAAAAAAATGTGTTTATAAATAAATTCACATTGAAATAGTTCTTAAAAGTCAACTTTTTTTTTTTGCTTCAAGATAATGATATTCCCAGAGGGCACTTGCACAAACCGATCCTGTCTAATTACATTCAAACCTGGTAGGTATTACGCTCATTTCTCTTTTCTCTACGGAATGTTCTTGTATCTTCATTTTCTGAAATACCACTTGCATTTTAATTTGCTTGCTGTTGCAGAAGTTGAGTTAAAAATCTTACAGCAGGGTGAAATTGGAATACAAATTTTTGATGCTACAGGAAGATTGTAATTCTGCCATTGAACAAAACAGTTTAGATAATTCAGGTTTTTTCTTGGCTTCTGAGATGCGTATGAGCTGGAGGACTAATGTTTCTTACTGGGTTTTTGTTTGTGGTTGTCTTTTTGTTTTGTTTTGTTTTTTTTACCCCCTCCACTTCCTATTTTGGGTCTGTCATGCAGCATTTAATACTCACTGCTACCTTAAGCTTTATAGTGTATCTATTTCAGGCTGCCCAGCGTTTGTTGCTGTGTTGTATCTGGCTGATCCCTCTCTAACTCTTCTGTGGAGTTGCATTCTGCTGAAGATTACACATGTAACATTGTTATGGAGGTTGCCATTTTTTACAATTTTTATATAACATCCATGTTCTAAGCTCTTTTCAGTAGTATCACTCTTTTAGCTTATCAGATTAGTGGAGGGTGTAACACTGAACATCGCTGCAGCTGTAAACTGCATTTCCAGTAGGGACAAATGCCAGTACTACAGTAAACCACCAAACTTTAATGTAAACTTGCCTTTATCAGTAGATGGGGAGATGGTCAATGAAGAAGCTTCAGTGAGCAAGGCAGCTGGGAATGTGTTTTTGGACTCTTCCTAGTTTTCTGCCTAGTTTCTGGTCTCACTGTGTGCCTTGTATTTTGTTTGACTTGCAATTTAAATATCACTATTAGAATATCATGCAGTGAGTCAACATTGTGGTTCCTTGCACTGATTCATTTGGCTGAAGGAATCTCAGACTTTTCTCTCAGCTCTTACCTTTTTAGATGACTGAATGGTGGTTAGATGACTGAATGGTGGTTAGGGAAACATCCATTTCTTTAGCTTTTTACTCTTCCTTTCCCTCCACCTGAATCCTGACCATGCTTTGAAAGCTAGCCTGCATCCTTCAGATGTAAGCCCTGATTTCCTGCCCTCCCTCTGTGCCACAGACATTCCAGGCACCATGTATTTCTGCCTCGATTTCTCATTCCATCTTCCTCTGCTCTGGTCTAGTACATGCTGCTGTTTGCCTCTTGACTTGTCTCACTTTTCCTACTGAAACCTGCTTCTGTATCCATCCAGCCTTCCAGAAATCCTTTGCCTCAAAATTCCTCACTTATATCGCATTACTTTGGGCCTCTATTCAAGTTACTGCTTTCAGGATGCCTTTCTCCGTTCTACTAACATGGCCTATTCTCCTTTCTCTTATTACACGTTTTCTTGGGTTTTATGTTTGTGTTTAAATGGTAACGTTGTCATCCCTTGCTCAGCTTTTGTCAGCTTCGGGTTATTTCAAAAGTTGGTTAGACCGTCCTTCAACACTGAGCAGAAAGTACCACTGGCCTCCAAACCTCCTAAGGATTCTATTCGGACCACCTTCATTTAAAGATGTTTATACTCCATTAACAATTCCTCCCTTTCTGTCTCGACAGTTATTTTGTAAAGCAAATGTTATGCTAACAATACAGCGTACTTCTATTATTCGGTTCTTAATTTTAATCGGAATATTAGTGAGACCTTAGTAAATTGTCAAGAATAACATACTTTGAGTGAAACTCTTAATTTCTTCATGAGAGAAAGAGATGTTAAGAGAAGTCTTGAACAAGATAATTATCCTGCTTACCCAATCTTTGTATTAGAAACCAAGAAAATGCTTAGCAAATGACACAGAACTTGTGCTGCTTATTTATCAGAACTGCAATTTTCACATGAACTGAAGCAATGCTTCTGTTTAATAGCTTCAGTTCAATATAGCTCTAGATCAATTTATAACTATTAGTTTTCCCGTAGCTGCAGAATAGAAGTGACATTAATTCTGTTATTTCAGAGATGATAAATTGCCTATAAATTGTTGTTCAGATAAAAATAGAAAGCTGCTTTTGCATAAGAAAGCTTGGGTTCTTCACCAAAAATATTGTGACAGGGAATTAACTTAACCATCTTGTGCATGCTCTTTTTTTTTTTTTTTTTATTCATTTATTGAGCTGAATTTGGTACTGAGCTTTGACTTGTGTAAATGACAATATATGTAAGTGGTAGAGGATAATTTAAATAATGTAAGCAAACATTTTTAATTACCTGTCTGCTGAAAAGGTGGATATACATTGTTGTTCTCCAGTGCTTGCTTTTTTGATTACTTTTGAGGCTACTTTCAGATCCTATTTTTTCCCCATCAACTACTTCCTGTCAGTCCATTAGTTGTATAACTTTTTCTTGCTGCAGTAAACTTCTCTACCAAAATGCACCATAAATTAATTATGTATCATATGTGCCTTCTAGGAGCATTTATTCCTGGGGTTCCTGTACAGCCTGTGGTTTTACGTTATCCAAACAAACTGGTAAGTCCAGCTTACAGTGTAGTTGGAAATTTAGGGCATTTTCCTTTAAGTACATTGTCCCTTGTATAACCTTTTAGGTTTAAAAATTCAAAAATTATTACTAAGTTTTTATTAGTTAAGTGTTTATTCCTTAAGCCTCAAGCAACATGAGGAGTCTTAACTGAGATGGTTTAAATGTTTCTTCTCTGAAAGTTGTTCAGGTTGTTACAAGAAGTCCTGTACAAATGATGAGGCAAATGGCAATTTCTGTCCAGGATCTGTGTTCCTACGTGCTCCCTGTTCCTGCAGTGTGTGCTGGAGAGTTTTCTTAATGTCATTTATTGCTGGAAGATGTTTCTGCATCTCCTGCCTTTGGGGGTGTTAGTCACGAATTACTGTGACTGGCTGAATGGTATGGGATAACGTGCTGAGGACCTCTGCACCTTTATGAAGTGTCCTCTTGTCTGTGTTTTCCATTCACTGTGCACTTGGCTAAGCAATTAGCTGAACTGGACTAGTCCTCCAGTATAAATTATATTCAGGTAAAATGCGGATTATAGTGTTTATTTACAAATCTGTAGTTTCTTTTTGAGCCCTCTGGGGCTATTTTCATGTCCAGTCTGTCCTGTCCCCTTCTGAAGTAGAAGTTATTTTAGGGAGGGTGTGGAGAGTGTCAGAAGTAAAATAAGGACTACCTGCTCTCTTTGCTGATGTGTGTCACATCAGAACATCTCTGAGTAGCCTATTAACAACCCCTTCTTCTAAGGAAGGGTTTTGTTTCTTGGTACCTGAGTGGCTTACAAGTGTTTCCATCCACTGTTCTTTCTGTCATTTACAGATAAAATGATATAAAACATATGCTTGATTAAAAAAGAAAAGGATCCAAGCAAAGTTAATATACACAGACCATCATTTGCTCTTGACTGAGACGAAGTGTAATGGCAATCAAATAGTTGCAGTAACAAACCCAAAAATTATCTTTGCAGATGCTGTGACAAAAATAGCAGCCTGATATGCTTGCATAGTATCAAGTGCATTGTAGCAGGCTGCTGGGACTTTTCATTACATAATTGTTATATTTTCAGGAAGAAGGATTCTTTTCTAAAAATAGTTTGAAATTTTGATGGCACTGCCATTTAAAATTGTAAATATGCTCATGGCTTATGTCATACTTAATATGCCTTGTAACTTTTTGTTAATGTTAAGCCTATAGCAATATAAAGTTATCAAATGTTATTCTATAAATATCTTCAAAAATCCAGGTGCATACTGACAAGTCATTGTTGCCTGTAGTAAATAATATGCAATATTTGTAAACCAATACTAAATGTTCCTACTGCTTTATTAGCAGAAAATTGTGAGCTTTTATCATTGAAGTAAAACAATATAAATGTAAATGAAAATTTTCATAATTTTTTGTGTTACTGCAAGAACGTCGTAAAAGAAATTGTAACTATTTATATAGATACCCATTGTGAGCTGGCATGAATTTGTGTATGGGACTTTAC
>VZTA01005693.1:0-13209 GCA_013398855.1 Mohoua ochrocephala | reverse complement strand
GAATTTCACATGCGTTCAATTCCCTCGGTGAATGTCATGTTTCCTCAAATAGATTTTCTTTAGAAGTAACATATAAAATTTCCTGTACTTCTATGGCAGGAAATTGGGCAAAACACCATTAAAAAAAAAACTATGAAAAGGTTTGTCAGATAGGGTAAAAGAAATAGTGCATTTGAATGAAACTGCTGTTTTATTCTTCAAAAATTCTTTATTTCAGACTAGAAGACAGTGAAACATTTCATTATTCCTCTCTTTACAATATGATTTAATGACAAAGAGATACTTTAGAAAGAATCAAACAAACAAAACCCAAGAATCCCCTCCTCAAAAATCAATGTAAAATTATTTTTTAAATATTAAGAGATGAGAACTGATTTATGGGGAAATGAATTTAATTTTTTGATATAGTGTTTTTCCATATAAATTCAGCTTTTGGTTGCTTTGTCCTATTTTAATTAGAGATTTTCAGAATATCTCTTTTGAAAAAAACAGGTATAGATGTTACTCCTATAATTCATTGTACAAAAAAGACATCAGTATTTCATAGAATCATAGAATGGTTTGGGTTGGAAGGGACCTTAAAGGCCATCTAGTTCCAATCCCCTGACATGGGCAGGGACACATTTCACTAGACCAGGTTGCTCAGAGTTCCATCCAACCTGGCTGTGAACACTTCCAGAAATGGGCATCACAGCTTCTCTGGAGCACTGCAGGTGTGGTCTCACAAGGCAGAGTACAGGGACAGAATCAAATAACCTCCCTTAACCTTCTGGCCACGCCACTTTTGATACAGACCAGAATTGGGCTGCAAGGTCATTTCACATCCAACAGATCCTCCAAGACCTCCTCAGCAAGGCTGCCCTCCATCTGTTCACCCCCCAGGCCTGTGTTGGTACCAGGAGTGCCCAGACCCATGTGCAGCATCTTGCAAGAAACATTTTTGAACTGGTAAGCAGCAGCCAAGATTTGTCGAATTTGAGACCAAACTTTAAAGTATTTTTTCTGATGATAACATGAAGCTTTGGCTAAGGAAATAACACACATATAATAATTTTTTACCCACATCATCTCACATATAGCTTGTGATTTTTTTTTCACTAAATGACAAATTTTTTTTGCAGCTTTTTGTAAAGCAGAAATGTATTTCTAAAGAAGCAATGAGTATGAAAACTCTTTCATTGAGACATTCACTCTGTGCCACTGTAGGTGACTTTGTTCTACTCTCCTTCTTTTTTTTGCCTGCTTAAATTTTTATCTAAGGTAATAACAATAATTATAAAATTTAAGATAGCAGCTGTTAGCACACATATTTTTGTTGCTGACAAATTCAATTAAAGACACTGCTAGCTAAACCAATCAAGTAACAGGTAGCTCAGAAAAGGTCAACTCTAAATTATTGTTTCCCATAATAATTTCCCAAACCATTAAGTTTGTAAAAGTAATTTGAACCTGAAGCTCATAAAAGTAAATTATGGAGAATGCCTTGCTAGTTTGTGGGTATTATAGAGCATAAAACTATATGTCTCCCATGCAGAATGCTCCTCCTAACATTGTCCAGGTTGCAGCACAAGTACAGACAGGTTCCAGCAGTATTTGCTCTTAAAAAGCCTATTTCTAGGACTGCTAACTCTCATCAGAAAGCTTTTTTCCCCTCCCCCATAATTGCAAACCAAATGTTCTTCTTTTATTTTGTTTTGACCTGTGTTTTGGGACATTTAAGAAAGACAAGAGAGGAGGTTTGATACACAGTAACAAGCAAAGTTATAACCACAGTATCTTTAGGACTTCAATAATTCAACAGGGTATTATATTTCCAAAATTCTAGTGAGTTTGAACATCACCATGAATTAAAATGCAAATGATAATTAAAAAACCCAACTCCAAAAGAACTTAAGACTAAGATAGGATGAATCAGTTATTTATACAGCTACATTATGCTTTTAGTTACTGTAAAATCAAGTCCCATTAAAAGCAATATTTACCAATAATTCTACAAAACTGAGGTTTTCATGGTCCCTGATTTGTTTCTTATAACAATTGCAACAGCTTGTGGAAGTTAAAAAGAGCTTGAAAAGCTACAGAGGCAGGGAATTCAACATGACCATAGTTGGTTTTAAACACAGTATTTTGTCAGCAAATGCTGGTTAAAGAGAGAATAATGCTTTTCATGAGAACAGCAACTAATAAAACAATAAAAGTCAGTAAAAACTAGTAAAAAAGAGGGATAAAACCAAAACCCTTTTAGGGTTTATACAGGAAATGACTACTAAGCACCAGAGATCAGTCTCGTTGGCACCATAATGGTTTCAATGATCATTCATCTGAAATTAAAATGTCTGTCCTTCTTTCTTTACTTCACAGTATTGCATATGGAGAAATTAAATATGCGTCTGCTGAAGTATCTCATGAATAACTCGTGTGCATTAAACCAAACAAAAAAATAAACAAAAAAAGACCAACCACAAAACCCCCCAAAATCATCAGAATTATTCAGCCCATGGGTATCTCTTAAAAAGGAAAGAGTTCTATGGAATCAACAGGTGCTGCCAAAACAATTTTGCATCCCCTGCTTCTACAAAAATGTGGAAACAGTTGATTTATAGTTACTCCGGAACAGTAGTTTATCTCATGTTAGCCAAAACAGCTTCACAGTTCACTGTAGATGCTTATTCACATGAGGAAGTGTAAATCCATGGCCTTCTTCAAAGAAGGCAGGCATTCATATTGTTTTAATAGACTTAGGTGATGCTGACTGTTTTGCTTACCCTTGTTTGTGGCACATTTAAGCCAGCATGTACTTAAATTGTACCACACTGAGAGATCACAGGACTTGAATTTGAATATATATTTTATTCTAGTATATAACTGGAATTTTATTTTTTATTTTTATCCTTGGTAGTTGGGATTTATTTCCTTTTTAGACAGAAGTTATGTCTTCAACAAATTGCAGCAATGTCAGATTCTCAAGTGCAAAAGTTCAGGTTGTGTTTTTTCTATTCTGTATACATTATTTTTTCTCAAATTATGGCTGCACATTGGGTTTACTTAGAAAAGTGATTGCTTGCAAGTCTTTTTCTTATAGGAAGCTAGAAGCAATTTGATTTGGGATGAAAAAAAGGAATATTTTTGCTTCTTGTCAATCTTTACTAGTGGATAAATGTTCAAGACTTCACATGAAAATATAAATGCCCAGCTGTCTTTTTCTAACTTGAATTAATTTTGGTGAGAGAACACAATTCACATGTAAGTTTTAATGTTGTATGAAGTTGAGAACCTGCACACTCATATTCAAAATATGTCACTGCCTCGGTCACACATATCATTTTTGTCTGTTATTATATAAGCTAAAATAAGCATGTGTTTTGAATAAAACTCAATACTCAACGTTTAAGTAAACTGTGGAAAGGGATAAAATGTTTGAATTTATTTGATATATACAAATTAATCAATGGAAATATATATTTTTGAAGAGTGCTTCTAGTTAGACCAGTGAAAGCTGTATAAAATAGATAAGCAACTTACTTTTCTCAAACTGATTCCATACAAGCTGATAGGAAACCTTTTGATTTCAGTGGGAGTGGATGGTGACACCTGCCAAGAACGTTTTGAGAAGTTATTTCATCCAATTCTCAATGTGAAAAATATTTGACTGTATGGTTTACTACAAGAAGGAGTATGAGAAATACAGTATTTATGATATATTTTGACTTTTCTCAGTATAAGAAGCTTAAAAATATTAATTTACAAGTGAAAGTAACTAAATTTATACATCGTGCATTATTCATGTATGTATCATGTATTATTCTTTTATGTGTTGGCGTTCATCCGTTTTAAATAAAAGCATAAATAACTTGAAAGCAAGAAAACAAATGTCCAGTTACCAATCTTCATACTTCATATCCTTTTACTGGCTGGCATAATAGAGCCTTCCATTTACTTTAGGTTTACAGCTGTAGAAAACAGAGAAAATTAGAGTGGTAATGATTACAGCTATTGCTCTGCTGGGTTCTTTGGCCTAAAAGATATTCTGGTGTGAGATTTGAGCCTTTGGCCAATTTGTACATGATCTCCCAACATCCAGCAGTAGACCAGAAGCCTAGCCAGAACTATAGCTATAGTTCCAGCTAATCTGCATATATTGGGAAATAGTGAACAAAGACCAGCTGTGTATTTGTGGCTCAATCATCGGCTTCAAAGGAAATACAGCTGGCTGGGAAATGAAAAGGGCATCAAAAAAAAATGCTTTCAGTTGCGTAAAATTGAAACAACTAGTGTAATTGTTGCATGTGATTAGTTCAAGCAGATGTTGTACCTGATAAATGGATCCGAGTGTTTAAAAACTCTAAAATAACCTAGCGACTTCGTTGATAGGATTATCTGAGCCCTAAAAACTCATTACAAAAAGGATTACTATTGAAGTCCTTTCTACTACAAACCATGGAATATAAAGAAAAGGGAAATGCTTCTTAGGATAGCTTTTAGATCACGAGGAGAAGCATCCTTCATATGCTTTGGAAACTGAAAAAAGTCTCAACAGAATTGTGATGTCTTAGAGTTGGCTCAAACAGGAATAGTGCTATAGCAGCCATAACGATATTAGTTATATTCCTATGACAAAATTCGTAGACACAATGGGGACATAAATGTATGTAGCTGAACCAAGATGGTAAGGATGGGAATAAACTGAGTGTTTCAAAATCAGAGTTTTATTTTTCTGGCCGGAATAACACTGAAAGGTAAAATCAATTTCATTAATTATATATCTTCCTTTTAAGTATCTATCCAATTTGTGCAGTAAGGGTTATCATCCATTTTGCTTGATTTCTTTATTCTGGACATTTCTATGTGTATATCTAGATATATTTTCTACCTACTGGGAAAACACTTTGATATTGCTTTGAAAGTTCTTAGTTCTGTTGAAGAGTTTCATGCATGAGCTAGTGAAATCAATTGTCTTCACTACTTGGAGTTGGCACATTTGTGCTCGTAGCATAAGACTTCAATAGGGAAAAAAACTCAAGGTGATTACTCCGCTCCTCCTCCTCCCCTTCCCCACGATAGTTCGCTGTTTGTGAATGAATGCAATGTCCACCACAATCTCTCCACTTTGTGGGCTTTTTGTCCTTAACTTCTCTACCATCTGCAGTGTCAGAACATCCTCATCTTTTCAATCATCTTCAGTCTCTGAGTGACTTCCTCAATAGCCATCAAGGTCCTGCAGTGTTTTATTGGTATTTCTAACTTGCCTGCTTAATTGAATACTGTTAAATAACCCAAAATGTCAGAAAAAAACTGTGCTAAATGGCTATCCCTTGACACCACTTTTCAAGTGTAAAATAGGACGCTGTTTAGGTCTTCTTAAACTAATTTTCAGAGATTTTTTTACAATGTTGCAACATCTCTCTTTTCTATTGCTCCTTGAGGCATTTTTTACCGGCTCCACCATGGTGATACAGATCTGTCAGTCTCTGCCAGTACCAGGTTCATGCCCCAGTCCGCTCAACAGGCCGTCTGTGGGAAAATAATACAAAATTATATGCAGCTGTAGGACAAAAGACTATTTTATGCAGATAATCCCACCATCACTCAACACAAATCCCTGTCCAATACCGTAGTTCTAGATCATTTATAAGGGAAGCAAATGATCCCTGGGGAAAAAAAGGCTGCTTTATATCCATCCTTTTTACTAGATTTAATATGCTTATTCCTGGAAAGGGAAAAAAAAAATCATAATAATTAGTAATTTTCATAAAAGTGTAGGAATTCTGGGTTGTAATAAATTTGTGTAAAGAAACTTACCTTGAGCCCTTTTTGGAAGTGCTGTTCAAACTTCAATTTTCTACTTAATGCAAACTACAATATGTGTTATCATAGTCATCTTTGTGATGTTATAAAATAAACCTCCTATTTCATGTAAAGTAGTTCTAGATTGGCAAACTGACAAAAGCTTGTTCACATCAATTTTAACAAATGAAATAAGTCAAAAATAATATTTCTTTTACTCCAAATAGGAAGGAAATCGGAAACAAGTTAAAATTAATCCACTCAAACGAGATTTTTTTTTTGCAATTATAGGTCTCTTAATGAAGTTAGTTTCTTGTCTTTAGGATGTAAAACCAAAGCTAACTGTTTGAAATACTGACATTGATCAGTTTGTCTTCTTTCAAAACAAAACCATATAAAATTAAACCTAGTATATATTTTCTTTCCTGTGTAGTATCTAGATTTCTGTTGGTGGTTTTTTCTAATGTTTTTAATGGACTGTTTTTCAAGGAATGTATCTTTCAATTTGTTTACTACTTTTTTCATGAGAATTCACATTAACCATAGAAAAACTACTGTTCTTCACCACAGAATCTTCTTCTGTAATTTATTTGTGGCCACCCATGAGTATTACATAAAAATTAAATGTTCTGAACTTTCATATATCATTTTGAACTAGAGATTTTTGAACTGGAAATGCATTTATCATGTTTCTTACTCTGTACCTTCCTTTTGCACCCTTTTCTGTCCTGCAGGATTCAGGATAACACCACCTGGGTCCCAATGTCCTGGTTATTTCTTCCAGATCTCTGTAGTCACATTTGTTATGTTCCAGGTTGCCTGTTTTAGTATAACTCGTTCAAACAGGAAAGAACAGCAAGGGTTAATGGTCAGGGGGACAGGCAAGCTTTGACTATCTCTCCACCACATCCTGCATGTGAACCCCCATGAAGTAAGTAACTTCCCTAGACAAAAAACCAAGTCAGCTCTTGAGTGTCTCCAACCCCCACAGCAACAAGTGACCTGCTAGTATCATTTGCTTTTCCTTTTAATGTTCCTGCATGGGTCAAGGTCACTTGTCCTGGATGAGTTGTTTGAAAACAAAATTTTATGGATGTATAGAAATTGATCTGTTTTGAGAATCAAAAAGAAATTTGGAAATATTTGAGGTGTTTGCCTTTTTCTCATATCATATTAAAAATATGATATGCAGTCATATTAAAAAGAGAAGGTTTAAAAAGATAGCAGTAAGTTAAGCTAGCTGCCTAGATGATTTTTTGCTTTATAAGTGTACAACATAAAAGACAATCATACTGTTTATGGAAGTCACTAACCTACTTCCATCCTGGTGCTAGAGCACATATCCTTCTGAAGATTGGAGTGAAAAATTAAGATTAATTTTTTTTGGGCTGATCTGAGATGGAAAATAATGAGAAATATGTGCAAAGTTACCATGTGAACTACCGTGAGAAGATTTTTATATCTTTCATACTAGTGACCAGATAATATTTAGTGAAAGGTGAATCAAGATCATATGTTTTCCTTATGAGTTTAGGAAAAGAGATTGAGTCAACTTATAAGTTAAGAGGGAAAAAGATCTCTTTAATGGGAAGATCTTGAATGGTAAAATGTCATGAAGACGAGGTACCAAGGTATAGGAGAAGTGGAAGACAAAAATAGACAGCATCATAACATTAGTGCTAAAATAAAGTGGAATTATATTTGTTGAGTTTTTTGGATGTGTGAAGTGCCAACGACCTTCCTAGTATCCTTTTTTCTTTGGCTACTTATTGGGAGAAACAAAAAAAGTACAATGCAATCTTATAATTGAATATAAATAACTAAATGAGAAATTTCATATTTACAGGACACTTCTACCAGCGTCCCCATACATAAATTTGATACGTAACAGACAGACAGAGACAAAAAACCCCTAAACACAGTGCAACACACTGTGTTGCAAGAGCAGAATCAAATGAAAATTATCTAGAACAGCTCCTATTTTCAATCCAGTTAACAGTTTCAGCTTCAGGACAAGAAGCTCTTGGCCCTTAAATTGATTAGAGTAGTTCAGAAAATCATAGAATGGATTGGAAGGGACCTTAAAAATCATCTAGTTCCAACCCACCCTTGAACTAGGCATGGATGCCACCCGCTAGACTAGGTTGCCCAAGGCTCCATCCAACCTGGCTGAACAGTTCCAGGGATAAGTTGGGTAATTTTGACTTGACCAGAGATGGGGACTATTAATTATCTGGGTTTGATTGTGATATTTTCCCACTGATTTGGCAGCTGTCACAAAATTATATTTGGCTAAACTCCCAGACATCAAAATATGGGGTGGACCAAAGAGATAGAAATCCTTCTATATGTCAGCATGACTTTTATCACTTTCAATATAGCACATTTCAGATCTGTGCTTCATAAAAGCAAGTAACTAATTTTACTGAAATCAATTCAGTTAAGCTTTCTCCTAGTATTAATAAGGTCTACTACTGACAGCTTCTGGGCTGTGTGGAGTATTTTGCTCTAAGAAACTCTGTTTCACAGACACTGCTTTTTGCTTGCGTTTTCTCATTGATAATTATGTCTTTGGAGTTTTCTGAGAACTTATCACAAGTGTGTCCTGAAAAGAACAGAGACTGGACATTTGAGAGGATCCTTCTGTTCAGCGCTACAGTTGTAATTTGCAACTGCTCCTAAAGAGAAACACACAATCTTTTGAGACTTTGTGTGCCCTTAAACTTTTCTTTCGGCAAACAAATATCTCAGTCAACATGCAGATTAGAATAGTGTTTCCAATACAAACACATGGCAATATGAAAAGATATCTGAAGTGATGGTATATACCCTTCTTTCTTTTAGTGACAATATTATCCCTTTTTGGAGATATCCAAAGTAAGCTGAAAGTAAGATGAAAATTTGTAAAGATTATATGCTGGGAGAGCCCCAGCTTGTACCTTGAGAATAACTGTTTATCCTGTTAAAACTCTCTTTCCCTAGGGCCCCCTTGACTTACACAGCCTATATTCTTTGCCTAAGAACTATGCGCCTGTTGTGACTTGAACAGTGTCTGAAACAAGCGCACCATACAATCAAAGTTACAGCTGATTTTTTTTTAACACTGTTGCTTTTGTGTGTGAGGTGTGTGTGTGTGAGTTTGTGTGTATAGGCTGCCTTTTTCAGCTCTTACAGGTAGTTAGAGGAATATGTAAAATATATGTGTTGTAGCAGAATGACCGGAACTGTTTATAAGTGATTTGTTTTCGTAATTTCTTACAGACTTCATATTTTCTCTTGATGGAATCATGTTCAGACTAATAAAATGGCCAATTGTAAAACTTAGCTGATTATTTTATATCTTTTGAAATTTCTCTCTGATTTTCTCTTTTTTTCTCTCTCAAAAGTTATAAGTACCCACTAAGGTAGACTTGGTTTTGATTGTTCCTCTTTACGGGTATGTCCTTTCTGTATAAATCCATTGATATGAACAAGTTTACTGTGATGTAAAACTGAAAAATGAGGATAGAGAATGAGGTTATGAGTTACTATTATCTATCAACTCTATTAAGAAAAAGTAGAATATTTTTCACTAGCAGACTGGTGGCTTTGCTTTTTGTGGGCCTTACCTAATGCATAAAATGAATTTAACAATATATTGGTTTTTTGAAACTCATAGTTGCCATAAGAAGGTTATATAATTTTGTTTCATAAGAAAAAGAAAAATATAGGCAAATGCCACAAAATGATTCTGAGAAGAGGTATCTGGCCCTACTTAGTTTTATATATATACATGTGTATATATATATTCTCTGCAGGGACGGCATGCAAGTAAAATCAGAATATGTTTAACCCAGGAAGAAAGTACAGGTATACACATACTTTTATTTCATAGACGTGTAGCTATATTTTATAGCTGTATTATAATTGGAGATCAATCTTTTTATTAGAAACCCAAATTCAAATTGTCGTTTTGCTCAATTGGTTTAATCCTTTGAGTTTTCAGGTATTATGTGAGAAAATGCACACTATGCAAGAAAATGCATACTATTGTCCTGAATGATCCCCATCAGAGTGTGAATTGGCTCTGGCAGTAGGGGATGTTAAGAGACAATTGTTTATAGAGAATTAAAAGTGACAGCAGGATAGCTGGTGTCAGTAAGTCAACTATGCCAAGTCAGTTTTCCTCAGCGTACTATGAAATTATCCAGTTCCTTTGAATAACACATTGATGCAGTGTCTTTGACTATCATAAATGAGCAGAAGGAATTTATTAAATTTCTGTCAGCTAATCTGCATTTTTAAAAGTGCATTTTTATACTGCTATTATATGTGTAAATACCAGCCTACTCCTTTGCCGTATCTTTTTTTTGCACATCTCTCCCACGTTTACTATAATTTCTGCATATGGGCAGGAAAAGACATAATGATACATTTCCTTTTGCAGGTGAGCAGGACAGAGGGTGTGGGATGGAAAACAAAAATTATCAAAGCAGTAGAGATGGTAAGCAGTGATAGTTCTGCAGTCCTATGAATCCAGGAATTTTCACCTCAAAATGTGTACCGATACACAAATACAGCTGAAGTACAGAGATGCCGTGTGTTCATATTAATGTTCAGAGCTTTTGATTGGCTAAATTCAGTTGAAGTCATGAAGTCTGTTAGTTCTCAAGCTGAAATACCAGCAGGCTTCTGTTGATCCCATAAGAGAATATAAGAAACCATTTTTTCACTTCTGTAAATCCCTGGATCTTGATGCTGTGGATCTTGATGCTGTATACCAGATAAATCTCTTAAGATCTAGTGGAAAAACCTTCTGCAGTATTTATTTTTATTTATGTATGCAAGCAATAGATTTAGATAAAATCTTTCATAAAAATGCTTCTCAAACCAATACCTGCCTGAAATTCCAAAGCACTAGGGTTTTCACAGTCCTCCCCTCTCAGGGAACGTAGATTCAAAAGTCTGGTGTTCCTAATACTAATACAATTATTAACATGAGTATATTTTCTTTCTGATCTAATGTGTTAGATTATAAAACAGAGTAGCACCAACACTTCCTAACTGATTATTTTGTGAGGTTTCTTTCCCTTATTGGTCTGCAGTTAGGTCAAGAGCCAGGCATATTCTATGTAAGTAAAAGGTCACCAGTGACCTATGTGACTATTCTAACAGCTGGACAAGTTGTTTTTGCAAAGGGTAGTACTTCCCTAAGACTGGATTTTTTATCTGAGTGTGTAGGGGGTTTATAGCTCTCTCTATATATTCCTTGTTCATGAACAAAATTTCTTATCTCTTTTTTTTTTTGTGTGTGTATTTTTATACTCAAAAAGGCAAAAACATTTACTTTTACCTCAGGAAATAGAACATCTGCTTCCTAGTAGTAGTTAAAAGGTATTCTCATACGATACATCAATAACTATGAATAAGTAGTATAAATCAGTTCTTGTCCTGGAGAATGTGCTAGTCAATGGTAAGAGGAAACATTTTAAAGCCTTTAATTGACCATTTTGATGATACAGCTCTTTAGAATATTGATATAAAACCCATAATGCCAGGTGTTTGAATTCTGCAAAACATGCACTAGCCATGACAAAACATAATGTTGACTTGGTTTGAGAAACCATTATGTTAATATAATCAGAAACAGAGAGGAGAGAGAATATTTCAGTGCCCACTTACAGTGTTAAAGTAGTATACAGTTTTGGTGCTATTTCTGTACAATGCAGTGCACTGCACTGATTCTTGGTCAAGTTTAGATCTAGCTCTGTGTCAATGAACTTTGTTGTTAGGGTTTTTTTTTTTTAAACTTATCTCAATAGAAATTATCAGTTTTGGTGCCCAGATATACAGATGTTTAGAAAATGGTGGGTGTTATTAGTCCAGTGATCTCCACACTGTGTTGCAAAGCTTCAAAATAAGGTACATGCTGTTGGTACAACAAGTAGTAATATTAAAAAAGCAAAATAAATAGTAATAATAATAAAGTAACCAAAAACAAGAAACAGCCCAAAATACCTTATTTGCAACATTTCATTCTCTTGTTTTAATTTCATGCAGAAAAGCAAGATAGCTGAACCTGAATATACTTTGGTTCCTTTTCATGCAAGTTAAAAACTGTAGTTCCTTTTCTGGTAACTGATACTTATCCAAAGACCACTCTAGGCTCTCACATCAATTATTTTAGTAAAATTACTACCATGCCAGATTTTCAAAACCATATACCACTGTGAACCATGTAGAACAATTGTGTAGTTTGAAAAAACAACACTGTGTCAGTGACATATAATCGCTGTTGTGTTCAGCAATAAAACTATATTCTTTAGTCCATACAATATAATGAATTAAAAAAAAAATTATCAATTGGATAAATTTTTTAGCAAAGCACACAATATAACAGTACCATTTCCTTTTTTCACACGTATAACTACAGCAAGCATAGCGAAGCTTTCAGTCGTGTCTGAAAACCATCCTTTCTGAAAACAAGATTTCTCAGATCAAATGAATCTGTGATTGATGAACTTTGTATGAATTCTACCATCACAAGCAAAATGTATTTACCATTATCTTATTTTCTGTAGCCATTAATGGGGGCCTAAATCACTGTTTATAACAAGAAAAACAAAAATAAAATCACCAATACCCTCCTTCAATTAACCAAACTGTAAAAATTGATACTTTAGGCTGTTTAAGTGGTCTGAAATTTAGTGTTTCCCACTTTCTACAATTCCAGTGAGAGCTCAAAAATTCATAAAAAAAGTCCTCTCAAAGCACCATAAAGAAATCCAGAGCCTGCTACGTGCTTGTAAATTTGCTTGCCAGAAAATGCTTTTTGTAGGAGTCTAGTAGGGGACAAACCACTGTTGACTGAAGTTATGGATTAAGAGATAAACTGATTGTGTAAAACAGTTCCTTTTTGGGGGAAGATGATCTTTCAGTCTGGGGAACAGTGGGATTTAGGCGAATGAATTACTAGTTCAAATGAAATGTGATCTTGCAGTGGACTGACCTTATCTGGATGCCAGATGCCCACCAAAGCTGCTCTATCATTTCCCTCCTCTGATGGACTGGGGAAGAGAAATAAAATGAAAGGGTTGTGGGTCAAGATAAGGACAGGGAGAGATGACACACACCAACAACCATCATGAGAAAAAAAAAATCAACTTAGTTTACTTTATTGCCAATCAAATCAGAGTGGGATAATGAGAAATAAAATAAAAGCCTAAAAATGTCTTCCCCCTCACCTTCCCAGGCTTAACTTTGGTGTCTACCGCCTCCCCTCTCCAGTGGCACAGGGGGATGGGGAATGGGTATTGAGGTTAGTTCATCACACATATCTGCTGCTAGTTCCTCCTCACACTCTTCCAGTGCTCCAATGTGATGTCCCACCCAAAGGCTGCAGTTCTTCAAGAGCTGCTCCAGGATGGATCCCCCATGGGGTCACAA
>VZTA01005686.1:131510-144620 GCA_013398855.1 Mohoua ochrocephala | reverse complement strand
AGTGGTGAAGATGGCCAAAGTTTCATACAATTGAGAATAAAGAGAAGCGTCAGGGGTGTGCGGGGCCACCCGGGGCTGGTGGGGGACAAGGTGGGTGGACACAGCCAGCACGCTCACCAAAATATATTTTGCTTTAAAAAAAAATAAAAGCTTTTAAATAGAAGCAGAAGTTGGGTTGGTTGGTCGGTCGGTCGGTCGGTCGGTCGCTTGGTCGGTGGTTGGTCGGTTGGTTGGCGCTGATACTGCCCACTGTGAAACAAAACTTTGACTATTTTTTTGTTTTTATTTGGGGGTGGGGCGAGTTTGGGTAGAACAGAAAGCATAAATGAGGTGAAGAGGGTTATGAACAGCCTTTGCAATGTACAAAAACTAGAGCAAGTGAAACCAAAAATGATGTTCTTGGTGTTTTTCTATACTGTAGTCTTGTTAGCTTTTCTGTTACTGTAACAATGCTGATCTCGAACTGTACCAAAATACATGAGACTGACAGAAACAAACCACATGGAACTTTCAAAACTTTAAAAAACTTGTCACAAAAGACTTTGTTGTCATAGTTGAGTTGACTGTAGATGGTAATTGAATATACTCCTTTGGAACTATTTCATCACGTATGTTTCCTGCTCATTGTGATACATTAAAAAAAAATGAGCAAAAGCTCTCGTCTCGATGTCCCGCGTGTGCGGTGCTGGGTCCGTGTTGGGTGGGTGTGTGCCACGTGGCACGGCGTGGCATGGCTCGGCTCAGCAGGGCCCGCGCGCTGCCCCAGCGCAGGCGGGCACCGCCGCAGAGCCCCGTGCCCGATTCCCGTCCCAGTGGAAGCCGTGAGCCGAGCAGCGCCGTCCGTACTGCAGCGTTGGGGTGCTTCGTGTGTGAAAAGGACATTATAAGTGCATTTAATTTTATGAAACGACTGCAAAAGGATTCCGGGCGCGGTGCTGTAGCGAGTGGTTCAAGGGAAAGTGCGATGCCTTGATGGTCATCCTGAAACCTGTGAACTAAAAAAATCACCTCTGTTTCTGCTGATGTGAAAGAAGATGCAGGTAAGTAGGTAAGTGGCAACTTGCTGTGCTCCCTCTGCAGCAGGGAGGGAACCCGGAGGAATTGCTGAGTGTTCAGTACACAATTCTCTCGCCAAAAATTGCCCCTTGCAGCAGAAAAGGCTTGAAATTCATTAATAGGGACCACATCCAAAAGGAGTCACAGGGGCCACAGCTCATCTCTAATTTATAACTACAGTCATAAATAATTTACACTCACCATTGCAGGTGGGGCAAGCATCTGCCAGTGTGGGTGTCCTTGGTGCAGCTGCCGGGACAGCGAGGGGCTTCCTCCCCCTCCACGGGAGCAGGGGCTGAGCTCCGCGGTGTCCAGCGGAGCAGAGGGCACGGGGAGGAAATCCGGCAGCTCCCAGGGGTGCGGAGCATTCTTTGGTTAACATTCAGACTGACTTGGGCTCCACAGGCCATGAATTAACAAAGTAAAGTGTGTCAAAATCACCAAGGCCCTCACGATTCTGGATGCTGTGGCGTATCTGCCCCAGCCCCTCCCTGCCCCTGGAGCAGCCTCGAAAGGTGACGCCCCGCTCCATGGGCGCCCAGGACACACTGCAGCTCGGGACTCTCAGAACTCACTTCTGGCCAGGCTGCCCGGTCCTGTCCCTGGCTTGGGCACTGTTCTTCTGGCATGAGCCTAAACAGACGGGGATCTGGATTGTCTCTCAGCTGGCTGGGGTTTTATTAATAGGAAAACTCCATCCTGCCTTTTTAACGGGCAGACAGGACTGCGGCAGTGACGGGGTCGCCGATGTGACCCTCCCGCTGCTGGTGTTTGCACTGCGCTGCATTAACATCGCTGCTGTTCCTAGATCAGCCGTTTTGTAAGTTTCTTATATAACGTTGCTATTTATTCCTGGGTTGAATTCCACTGTAAAACAGCCACGCTTGAGGAAGTGCCTCGTTATGTTCAGGAAGGTGTAAATGGCCTCGAGTAGCTGCACAAGCTGCAAACTAAAAACCTCTGCGCAGCATCCTGCTCAGAGGAGCCCATCCGTGGGAATTGTGCAAACCTCTGACAGGAATAAAAAGGTTTTTCCATGCTGTGATTCTGGTAAGAGAAGGCTGGGAGTGATTTTTAATGACCTTTCCTTGCCATCACCTCAAAGAGATTCAGCTCTCACTAGTGCACTCTTACAGGCCAAAAGATGCCTGTAAATTTATACAACCAGAGCAGGACCTGCCTTGCCGATGGATTTGGAGCCGCATTTCCAGCTGGAGGGACCCGGCGGACCCCCGGGAACTCACCCCCGGCACAGCGCAGCGGCTGCAGCACCACCACTCCTGTAGCCGGGTCCCCGCTGATGCAGGCAGGGTCCCGTGCTCACGCCTTGGCTGAACGACATTGGAAGGCGGCCGAGACATCCCCGGCACAGATGGATGTGCTGCGAAGCTGCCGCTGGGCCGGGCTGTGCCAGCAGCGGTGAAGGGTTAACTCCATGAGCGCTTAAACTTCAATGTGGAGCTGGTTCTCTGTTCCAAGCTCGTTAACAAGGTACACCTGATGATCTAAAGCACTAGAGAGTCATTTTAATTAACGCTCTGCCAGAGGGGATGTGGTGAAGACACTGATTTCACTCCAATGACTTTCTATTTTGGTGTTTTGCAGAATCAGTGTGTTAGTCCCCGGGCTGATGTGAGCTAAGCCAGCCACTGCTGCATGGGCACAGCCGCTGCTCGGCTCCCCAGAGCGGGTCAGTACTGAGCTGCTGGCACCTTCCACGAGTCAAGGTCACGACCCCTTGGCAGGGCCGTGCGGGGCTGGCTCCGGTGGCTTGTCCCCAGCAGGACCTGGCTGGTCGTCCCCAACGCACCAGCGGGGCACAGGTGGCAGCGGGGCAGCAGCACCACGGAAACGACAGAGCCAGCCCTGCGGCCACCGAGCCCCTTCCACACGGGACCGCAGGGCAGGGGGCACCCGGCTGTGCCCACTGTCCCGTCCCAAGGGACGGCGCCGGCCCGAGCTGTGAGGGAGCCACAGCCAAAGGATCTCCAGGTCTCCCACTGCCTCTGCGGTGATAGAGGAGAGACTTCACACTGCCCCAGAGAACAGACAGCGGTACCTATAAATGGTATTGTGCTCTTGGTTAGATGGGAGCATGATGTTACTTAATTAATGTTTTAATACCCTAGGCATCTTCTGTGCCGTATAATTCATATCGATTCGGCTGTGAGCATGTTCTGTTAAAAAGACTCTCTTTCCTAAGCAAACTTTCAATTATATTGAATTGTCACAGCAAAAAAGGGTCTTTTCTCAGCATGGGGGAGGGGGTTCTCAGCCAAACCGCTGCTGGCCGGGCTGGGTATACACATGGCCCCTGCCACAGCCAAGGCACAGAGCTGGGCACACTGGGAGGGCGAGGAAGGTCAGAGCCAAATCAGAATTGTCAGAAAATTATCATCGGGGCAGAGAGAAGGCAAAGCCTCTTTCCCCCCCACAATCAGGTTGATGTGTGCGTGGAATGCTCAGTGTTTTGGCAGAGCAGTGCCTGTTCGTTTTTAAGCAGCAATTCAGTGTTCATCGAGTGACATCGTGTCCCTCCTGCTCCAGCAGCACCATGATCAGCGCACGCAGTGGGGGAGAGACACGGGGCATGACCAGCAGGGCCGTGTGTCCCTCGGCCCTGCCGTGCCCCAGTGAGCAGCAGCTGGAAGGGGTTCCCTGTGTGCCCATGGTCAGGGAGGGCCCAGGGGACAAACACAGGATTGAGACCATGGATTGCCTTGCCCCATCCTTGCTGGGCTTTGTGAGGCTGGGACTTGGCTCTGGGCAGGCAGACAGCTTCTGGAAGGACACCTGCAAAGGTCCTCTATGCCAGGGCAGGTTCACGGCAGCACAGGAAGGTCCCTGGCACACACCAGCCAGTTCCCCTGATCGCTTCAGGGCCTTCCTGTCGGGACGGCACAAGGCAAAGCGGCTCCCGGTGCTCTGCCCCCAGGAAGTCCCCATCTCACAGAGAGGTGGAGGCAAGAAGGAAACCCGTGTCCACACTCTTCTGCCAGCACGCTCCGAAGCCCAGGGTCTGGCTCTGTTCCTGGCAGTCACCCTCTCACCCCGTGGGGCTGCGGGGAGGGCGTGGGGTGAGCGGAGGCAACACAACCCTGGCACTTCTCTGCAGCGATGCCTCAGCGCCTCCAGGACTCAGCCACCACCCAGCTCCAGGGACCTGTGCCCAGCGCCCCCGGGGGAGCCGTGCAGGGAGCTGCTGGCAAAATTTTTAAGGATACGTGTTTGCTCTCAGCAACCTCGGCATGCTGGAAGGATAAAAGGAGCAGAGCCACGATATGTCAGCTCAGCCTGGTGTGTTGTGGCAGCATGGAGCTGCCAGCTCTATCATCAGTTCCTGCCACGATGCTGAGGGCCACCCCTTATCCCCCAGCCCCGCTGAGCCTGCCATCCCCACAACCCGGGGAAAAGAAGGCTGCTCCCCCACAGGCTGTCCTCTACCAGGGAGGCCTTATCAAGGATTTCTGTCCTTTTTTTTTTTTTTTTTAATAATGAGGCGAAGATAAAAATTCTGTATTTTCATTACTACCCATTTTCACAGCCCGCTGAACAAAAACACAAAGCGCTTCTCCTGCTGCCCCTTGCTCCCCAGCCCTGCCTCTTTCTCCCATGGAGTTCAATTAAAGAAAGGCGAAAATTGAAGCTGTTTTACGCAAGGCGATTGCAACATGCATATTTGATTTTTATGATGGATCTAAATTGCTGAATAAGGCCATGGAACAAAGGGAGACTGCGGCTTCCTGCCCATCACAGCCAGGCAGCCACTGCAGAACAAAAGCGCCAGCCATTAGGAGCTCAGCGGGGAGATACATTATATAAATGACTTTGTTTCTCTGCCCCTTCCCCCCATGGGGGCTCGGACGGGGCTGGGGGCTGCTGATTCCACATCCCGGTGAGAGCGGGCTGCGGGCGCGGAGCCTTCGTGGAGGCACAGGACGGATGCGGTGAGCGGAGCACATGCGGCCAGCCACGCTTGGGCTGGGACACAGCCTGACCCCCCGGCTCCGGCCGCTGGCATCAGACCGCGGCGACCCTGGGGTGGCAGTAATGCCCCTCAGGCACTTGGTGACACAGCCCTTAACAGCACCTTTTGCAGCCCAGGCTGCAGGGCCATGCTGAAGTGGCACTCAGGAGCCGGGGCGGCGGCACCGCGTGAGAACACCCGGCAAAGGCCGGCCAGGACTGCCTCGATGGCCCCGCCGATGTCCCGCAGCGCCGAGCGGGCCCCGCTGACCGCCGAGCTGGGGTGCTGGGTGCCGGGGCTGTGCACCCATGGGAGCTGCGGCTCTGCTCGCCCGCAGGACTCAGGGCTCGTGTGTAGGGAGAGGTGTTTGCGAGGCAAAAGATCTGCAATTCCTCAGCCTAAAGCGGAAGGTGTTTGACAAGGGCAGAATCTGGTTAGGATCAGACTGGGTCGGCAGAGGATTTCCCCCTGGCTCCCTGAAGCTGCTGCAGGGGAGAGCTGGGCTGTGCTCCGCAGACGGTGTTTATGCACAGGTGGACACCGTGTCCCAGCCTGACACGCTTTGGTGGTCCGGGAACAACCCTCCCCGGTGTACCTGAGTGATGAGCATTGCCAAGATGTCCCTGCGTCCTGGCACAGCCCCCAGCTGTCCACAGCTGCGATGCCATCGGAGCCCGTGGCCGCCTGTCCCACCCCAGCGCGATCCTGGGGTGCCCTGGAAGGATCCCAGCCGCAGCCTGGGTGTCACGGCCACCGGGCCGTGGAACGCGCACCCGAGCCCAGGTGGACACGAGGGGACACAGCAGATGGCTCCCCGAGTCCTGTGAGGGCAGCGGAGCCTGGCCCGTGGTGCCGGTGTCCGGCAGGGCTCGGAACAGCGCTGTCCCCCTGCAGGGGACGGGCTGGGGCTCGGCTGGCGCTGGCCCTCGTCCAGCTGCGTGAGCTGCTCTCGCCGTGCTGGGGAGTGCCGGGGCCGCTTGAACTCATCCTCTCCTGCTGCAGATGTGGCAAACGGCTGGAGAAAAACAGCCAGCCAGGCTGAACACGCGCTTTCCTTCCCTAATGCATCCCCCAGGTCCTCTGCCCAGCATCTCCCCCTCTGCGCTGCACCGTGGAATTGCATCCTTCAGAAACAGTGGCCTGATGGATCTCCCCCACACCTTCCCTGTGCTTTGGAGAGCAGGAAGGAATGTGGCATGTGCCACCATGCCCATGGCGATGGCCATGCCAGGCAGCCCGTGCTCTGGGGGGGCAGTAGGCATTGAGAGACCACCACAGCCCCATGTCTGCCCACCACAGCCCCATGTCTGCCCACCACAGCCCCAAGAGCCCAGCACAGCCCCGTGCCCACCCACCACAGCACCCCTCACCACCAGCTGCTACCAGTGAAGAAGCTGGAGGGGACTGTGCCAAGGTTTTGCCGGGAGCGCCTTGGCAAGACCCACAGCAAGGGAACAGGGCACCTGGGGAAGATGTCCCGGGTGGAATCCTGGGATGGCTTGGGAGGAGGTGGGAACCAGACAGGTGCAGCTGCAGGAAAGACTGGGGAAAGGTGGGAGCGGCCCAAGAGCTGACAAGGATGTGTTCAGCTCTCTGAAGTTTGATTTCCATGACCTTTTTGCTGCTGGTTACCGCTCCCCTGGTGCCACTCCCAGCACTGACTGGGGCAGGTTGTGTTTTCCCTGCTAGGGAGCTAAACTGAGATGCTGTGTGTAAGAAATGGGAAGTGACAAGATATGACCGAAGCATTGGAAATCAATCCAAACTAAATGTGCTTCTTAACTATAAGTGAACAGTTGAAAACAATCCTCTTTTATAGCCATGGAGATAAATACTCTGTTTTTATTAGGAAAAAATTGCTTTGGACTGAATAAAGTCGTTTGATTAACAAGTCAAAGCAGATGGTTTATTGATGTTTCAAAAAGGAGTTTACAAGGTCTAGTGAAAAAAGAGCCCCAGCTCTGAATTAACAAATTACCCGGGTATGTGGGACATTGACAGTTCACTGCTAATAGATTTATGGGCTGCTGCTGGGTGTTTTGTCCCCATTTGGTTTATTATGATAAAATATTGGGGCAGGGGTAACCTATAGCCTCCCCGCAATATACTGTATCGACCCCTGACCCTGGGAGCCTGACAGCAAACCTATATATTAGATTCTTAATTTGTCTTAATCTAACAGGATCGGTCTCTGCGCTGTAATTATTTTCCAAAGGCAATGGTGTGGGTGTGTGTGAGCACCGCAGGTGAAGGTGGATCGCTTTGTCAATTGCACTGGACACACGGTTCAGCCGCTGCGGACTGGAGAGACCACAGCAGGAATGAGGCAGGAGCATCAGTGTCCCGCGAAGCAGGACATGACCTTGAGAAAGAACAAAATTCCCAGGTGCTGTAAATTACCCCCATAAACCAATTAACAAGGAGGCCCCGGCAGCACCTGGAAATACGCAACGATCATGGCTGGCAATGTGGGGACTTGAGGGAATGGGGCCACAGAGCTGAGCCTTTTTCTATAAACCTACGGAACTTAGGGTAACGGCCTTAAAGCCCTGCCCACGGACACAGCTTCCCGCCAGACTGCCACGTCCTGCAGGTGGGCAGAGGGGCTGTGGCTAACGCAGGCAGCTTTGAATCCACAGTGGCTGAGACCTGGTGTCTGACATTTCAGGATTCAAATGCAGTAATTGCCCGCTCCTGTCAGAGCAGCAGAATGAGCCAACAGCCGGGGCACGGGCACTGTCACTGTCACCTGTCCCACTCGGGGCTGACCGCTGGCTGCAGTTACAGGCCAGTCGCAGCACTCAGTGGAAGCGGGCAGGCTGAGGGGCAGGTACTGCTCGTTCCCGTTCCCAGGGAACAGCCTGGGCTATCTCAGGGAATCCCTAAGAACATGTGCAGGTTTCCAGCACCCTCAGCCCCGAGTGACACACCATTAATTGCATGCCACGTCCCTCGCGGTGCCAGCGCAGCCCCGGCCACGCTGCCGTGGCCCAGGAGCAGCACGGTGCTCAGCCCTGCCAGGCAGAGCTTCGGTGACAAGGAGCAGGAAATGGTCTCTAAACTCACCTCCATTGCTGAAGCTCTCAGTTCTGAGGAGTTTGTGTGAAACCTTTACTTCCTCCTCCCACTTCTTAAACATCACCTCCTAAGGGCACGGGAGCAGGCAATTCCTAAATGTCAGAAGTCAAGCAGACAAGGCATTTGGCTGGCTTGGCTGAACAGGGATCTTCTCTTGGAAATAAGATGAAAAACAAAGGTGTATGCCCAATGGAAGCAAGGTCGGATGACTTGGGAAGAATACAGGAATGTATTCCACTATTGTAAGGGAGAAAATTTGCAGCCAAAGCTCACCTGGAATTGAAGATGCCAGAAATGTGGGGGACAATAAAAGGAATTTTTTCCAGCTGTATTAATGGCAAAAAAAGCAGAGTAGAAATAACATTTGCCCACTCCAGGATGAGGATGGTCACCTGACAAGCAGGGACATGGACAAGGAAGAGGCGTTCAATGCATTCTTTGCCTCTGTCTTCAACATGGATGACAGACCAAGGAGGTCCCAGTGCCCCGAGCTCGAGGACCATGACCGGGAGATTGATCAACTCCCACTTGACCCTGAAATTGTGCGGGATCTGCTGCTCCAGCTGGATCCCTACAAATCTATGGGGCCTGATGAAACTCATCTGAGAATCCTCAAAGAGCTACTGATGTCATCACAAAGCCTCTCTCGATTATTTTTGAGCCGTGTTGGGAATCTGGAGAGGACCCGGCTGACTGGATTGTCCTGATTTTCAAGAAGGGCAAAAAGGAGGGCCCTGGAATCTACAGGCCTGTCAGTCTCACTTTGGTTCCTGGTAAAATCACGGAAAATATTTTTCTGGGAGATATTGAAAAACACCTAGAGGACAATGCAGTCACTGATTACAGGCAGCATGGCTTCAGGAGGGTCCTGCTTGTCAAACCTGATTTCCCTCTATAAGAGGGTAGCCCACCTAGTTGATCCAGGGAAGCCAGTAGATGTAATCATTCTGAAGTTCAGCACAGCTTTTTATACTGTCTTTCCCAGGATTCTTCTGGACAAGCTGTCCAGCCCACAGCTGGATAACCGTGTAACATGATGGGTGAGCAACTGGCTCACAGGTTGGGCACAGAGGGTTATAGCGAATGGGGTAACATGGGGCTGGCACCTGTCACTAGTGGGGCTCCGCAGGGCGGATCCCAAAACCAGCCGCAGGGAGCACCGGGGCAGATGCTACGGAGCCAGGGGCTGTGCTAATCCCCCGCCCCCACGGGCTCGGCAGCGTCTGCGCACACCCGAGGATAACGCGGTGATGAATGGGGGACAAATGTGTCTTTTATTGCTTCCAGAGCACACAGGCGTTTTCTCTTTCTTTTATAGGGGCTGTTGGACCACTGAAAATAGGAACTCGTGTGATTTGTTCTGCAGCCATTTCCCTTTCTCTTCTGTAATAGGATCTGCAGGAATCATTTAAAGAGCTGAAGGCAATTTAGTGTCTTCTTTACCTCTCTCCCCACACTTCCTATGAGTTCACCAGGTACCCTCCTGATGAACTAATCTTACTGTAAAATATTATTTACAGGCATTATTCCTGTAATTAATTGTCTGCAGCTTTATTTACCAGGTTCTGGATTAACTCTGAGACCAGTGACTATCCAGAGCTGCTGTTTGCTCCAGCACTGTCTTTCTTCTGCTCTGTTTATCTTTTCTTTGTAGAAGAGTGGCTCCATTATATACAAACTGTCCTGAGGCTTAGCAGATATTCCAGGGAATCACAGGACTGTATCTCATCTTCTCCAGTAATTAGTTACTCTCTCACATCTCAGAGGAATCACACCAAACCTTCTTCCACATGCCGTTGCTCCCCATGAAGCAGAAGGAAATTGAAAGGATCACATTAATATTTTAATAGTTGACATTACAATTTTAATCTCACCCCAAATGCAGGAGCACTGGAGGGGGACCTTCTCACTCTCTACAACTACCTGATAGGAGGCTGGAGCCAAGTGGGGGTCACTTCTCCCAGGTAACAAGTGACAGGATGAGAGGAAATGGCCTCAAGTTTAGCTAGGGGAGGTTTAGATTGGATATTAGGGAAAATTTTTCATGGAAGGGGCTGTAAAGCCCTGGCACAGGCTGCCCAGGGAAGCTGTAAAATCACCTTCCCTGGAAGTGTTCAAAAGATGTGACTGTGGCACCTGGGGACACAATTTAGTGGTGAACACAGTGGTGGTGCTTTGCTGGAGGTTGGACTTGGTGACGTACAGGTCTTTTCCAACCTTAACCATTCCGTGATTCTAAGCTGTGGCAGCTGTGAGCACAGGTGCTAAAAACAGGCTCCACCTGTAACCTCTTAAGAGGCTGCTCAGCTCCAGCACATCAGGGGGAGTGGAGGGCCATGGGGTGTGCACAAGGGGGGTAGCTTAGCTCCCGTGTCTGGCCTCCTCAGTGCTCACGGGAGCTCGGTGCCCTCCGTGCCCGCTGTCCTAGCCACAGGTGCCGCTGTGCCCGCTCTGCCTGGTTGCTGGGCTCAGCCGTGCTGTGGTGGGAAGGGCTCTGTCAGCTCAGGTAGCTCTGCTGCTTGAGCTGCTGCTGGAGGGATCAGGTTTAAGAAGGGTTCCCAGCACATGCTTTGGGTACAGCCCTGGGGCTGTCCAAAGACATTCTGCCTCCCACCCGGGCAGGCAGAGCGGTGACGAGCAAGGCTTGGTGTGCCCCTCCTGGCCTGTCAGCACCACCGCTGCTCTGCCTGAGGTCACACCAGCTGGTCTCCCGCAGGATTGCTGTGCCTGGTGAGGGGACATGTGGCAGTGAGCCACGCACCTCACGGCCCAGGGCCAGCACCTGGTGTCACCGATGGCCGTGGGCACGAGGGTTTGTGTCGCTGGCTCGCGCTGTCTGGCAGCTCGCTGCGGTACCGCAGGGCTCGTCCAGAGCAGTCCCTGGCAGGCTGGTGGAGGCGCAGCTCCTGCTGACAAGTTGTTGGATGACTCTCTCCAGGAAAGATAGTTTTTATGCATTGTTCTGGCATGCTGCCACCTCTCCTTGGTTGGGGTCTGTTTTATTAACACTGCCAAGACAGCGGGTCTAGGAGGATGGGAAGGGAATGCTTCCCTCAATTCGCTAACTGGAGCAAATCACTTGCTAGGAAGCAATTTCAGTTTCAGGCCCTGGCTCGATTCCAGACTAGGATGGGTCTTTTAGTCTATTAGTCACAATAAAATAAACTCAGAGTTGGCCTCTAAAAGATTCCTCACACCCCTGCTAGGACACCGGGGTTTGACACCAGCACAGGGGAACAGGGCACGCCCGTGTGCATTCCTGCAGAGGAGAGGAATTCGTGTGCCCTTGAAAGAAAAGGATCTTCCCCAATGGAGGCATCAGCTACACCCACCAGCAGCAGATGTCCCCCAGCCGTAAGCTCAGTAAGAAGTCCCAATTTCATACACCCATGAGTGGTGAATCAAAGCCAAATTACATAAAAGCACATATTGGTGTGGATTACTGCTGCTCCTAATTTCAAATTTTTGACCCAGGTGCATTTCAGCTGAAGGAATACGAACAGAAAAATGTTCTAAATGTATTTCTTAAAATAGGAAAATTTCTGGTTAAAAAATTATTACAAAGTTATGAGTGATGGGGAAAGAGTTGTAGTGGAAATTCTGAGGAAATGTGGTTGCAATGTGCCTAGCGGTGACGTTCACTGGGCTCTGACCCCCACAACACTCTGGCTTTCCTGCTGTTTCCTTGGATTTCCCAAATTTAAATGGTAACTTGTTTTGGAAAAAGGATCTGGAACTTGACTTCCATTCCCAACACCATCCCACAGTTACCCCATCCATGCCATCTGGTATTTGATCGATATACATGGCTGCAGGAGTATTTTACATTTGAGCTCTGTTACATTTTTCATGTGATGGTCCATTGCACCTGGGGCTTGGCCTTATGCTGAGCTAGACAAAAACAAATTAGAAGTTTCTTCTGTAGTATGCACTGCCTTGTTATTTCCGTAGCATCTCATGTGCCCGAGGCGAGCAGGATTAGTGGAGGATTACTGTGCATGCGCGCATAGCTTAGAAAGCTGCTTTGATTACAAAGCCCAAAAAAAGGATATTAAATTTTTATTACAAAAATATTTGTTTTACTTCATTCCTCTTCTAACAGCAGAAAAAGTTCCAAGCATTCTCTCGCTCTGTGGTCACACTCCAGTTCCAAGCAGGGAGAGGAAGTGAATTTCTAGTGTTGTTTTCCTCCCCGAGCTCCCAGCCTGGAGCTTTGCCTCACGCTGTTTCCCAGGTCAGTCGCTGTGAGCAGGGCCTGGACAAGCTGAGCTCCGGCCATCCTGCCAACAAGGAGCGAGGGGTGGGAGTAACCGTAACCCTCTGGTCGTTATTTACATCTCCAGGGTTTCAGTGAGCTCGATTCCCTTCCTGCTTTTCCACCGAGCATTGGAACAGCTGGGCAGTTCCTTGCTCCTATGATTTATCATTTGTCTGGGCTTTTTTTTCTTTTTTTGCCTATAGCAATTGGGTTTCCGTATGGTCTCACGAACAAATGTCTGAGTCATGCGAAGCTTGGCTTACGCGTCGCCTGCGCTAATGACACCTTTTTTACCCACCCATGCATTTCCCGAACCGGCTGCTTCCCTTACACGGGACAGCAAACCGGCCCCAGCATCTCCTGCCTTTGGAGACTTCCCCTGTCTCGAATCGGATCTGTGTGTGGCTCAGAGGCGGCAGCAACTCCTTCATCACACACATAAACCAGGGTCCAGTGGCGGTGCCCCTGACGGGGTTACAGCTGTGACGGGAACGCTGCCGAGGCGGCGGCAGCACGGCCTGGGGCTGCGCTGAGGGACAGCGATATCGGACCTGAGATCCCGAAACCATTGTGTTCTCACTGCGTGGCTTCTCTGCATGGCCGAGGACACGAGGTCTCTGCGGGGGGCTGGCCGGGGGCAGCGCCGCCGAAGCACAGCGGGCCCCGAGAGCCCCGGCCCCAGAGAGGCCTCGGCCCGGAGAGCCCCGGCCCCGAGAGCCCCCGGCCCCGAGAGCCCCCGGCCCCCGGAGAG
>VZTA01005686.1:102027-131080 GCA_013398855.1 Mohoua ochrocephala | reverse complement strand
GCCGCTGCTGGCTCGGCTCGGCTGGGCTGCGATCTCCGGGCTGGTGCTGCCGTGCCGTGCCGTGCTTCCCCGTGCCGTGCTTCCCCGTGCCGTGCTTCCCCGTGCCGCACAGGTGAGCGCTGAGGGAGGCGCTCCCGGTCGGCCTCCTCTCCCGAGAGGCCGGGGGCAGGCAAGGCTCCCTTCCCAGCCGGGACAGGCCGCGCTGCTCCCGCCGGCTCCGCCGTTGCCGCTCCGGGAGAGATGATGGGCGAGACTCTGCATTGCAGGGTCCTGGAAAAACCTGGCACCTGCCAAACTCCGGACCAGGTTAGTGCTTGGGAGGATCCTATCTAGCCGAGCAGTTCCCTGAGCTCTTTCTGGGGAAGAGGGGTGGGCCGAGAGGTAAAGCTCTGCAAGCCGCGTTGGGTATCGCCATGGTGGGTCACTCGTTCTAACACCTGAGTGCAAAACTCTCTCTAGGCAAGTTGTGCTGCAAAGTTATTAGGAAACATGATCTGGTCTGATTCCTTGCTGAAAAGTGGGATCAAATACGTCTCTGTAGTTTCTGACAAACTATGCTAAACCTGTTATTAAAAGCCTTCAGGTGTGGAGATTTAGAGTGAAACACTGAGCTGGTAGGTGCAGAAGTGCTCAATGAGTCGTGTTCCTGCTTATGTTGGTCCTGTTTGACCTCCTTAATTGAAGAAGACCTTAGTTTATTTCCACATCACTGATGTGACAGAGAAATAGAGTTGCTCTTATTGAATCAAGTTGTACGGGGGGAAAAAAAAGACAGGAACAGCTCTCCTGTGCTGCCACAACGTTTATTGCACAGAACGTAGTGTAGGTCAACAACAAATTAGTTGCTACTGCAAAATGCAGGGGTTTTAGTTGATATACTTTGGATAACCTAGAAAGTCACCTGTTTGTTTAAAAAAATCCCAAACATGTGCTTGAATGTGTATTCACTCTCTTGACTACAGCAACTGTGAAGGAGCAACTCTGAACTCTCCTGGTATGTGACAGTGAGAAATCATTCCCTGAAAACTATGAAATTCTGACTCTGACTAGGTTTTGGTCTGGGTTGGATCATGTGGCACAGCCCTGCTCTTCGGAAGGTGACCTCCCTGTGTCCGACCAAACGTTTAATAATGGATGCTGGGGAGATGTAAGCATCACTGGCTCTGTGGTGTTCTTTGTGGCATAAGTTGTCCTGTTTGAGTTGAATTTGTGTATGCTTATAAAAATTGTCTTAAAGAAAAAAATTAACTTTGATTTTGAAATTTTAGATGAGACCGAGAAAACTTACAGCAACATCTCGTAACTGGAAGTCAGAGGCACAAAGCTGCTTCTGAGCATGTAAGAGACCAGCAGCCTCTTAAAGTTTTCTTAGCTGAAATTAATTTCACTCCAGCTTTTGGGTTTAGAACCTCGATTTTTTTCTGTCTCCTTTTTCTAGTCAGTTTTCCTGTCTTTGATTTATAAATTTACCTTGTGTTTTATTGGGAATTGTTCTTTCATTTGTTTATACTGGTGGCTTTACGCTTCCAGAGGTAGCTGAGATCTTGCTATTATCCTGAAGTATTTCGGAGAGTGAAATACAGCTCTTTTGCTGCTGCCACTGCTCAGTTAACAGTGATGATTAAATCCCATAAATATTCTCTCGCCCTTGACAGGAAAAGCCTTGAAGGTGGGTTGATGGAAATCATTCCCTTTCCTGTTGATATTTGTAACTAAAATCAGGCTGTAAAGTGCTGAATGCATACAGAAAGCCCATGCTGGTCTTCCATTCAAGCAGAGCAAATGCAATCACCAGTGCTCTCACCCTTTGAAAGGTAGGAGCACTTAAAAAGAACTAGATGATTTGTAGATGGATTCTGCCCCAGACTTCAGCATTAGGAAAGGGCAGGTGGCACTTCTTCTCATTTCTGAAAATCAAACCCATTTTGTTCAATTCAACCCCCTTCAGTTCCTCAGTCAGTGCTGTTTTGGGGTAAGTGTGATCACTGGTGAGGAAAAGAAAGAGCCAGATCAGACCCTGGTGATAAAATCCCACTTTGGGAAGCCAGAATATTTGTTGTGTTTATGAGAGGCATTTTTGGGGGAAAATTTGTGGGGAAGGAGCTCTGGTGAAAGCGATGAGAAGTTTGACTTAATTTTTTGAGGTCACTTCACTTGTGGGTATTTGGGTGCAGCAGAGAATGGGAGAAACTCTGCCTTATGAGAGGCACAAAACCCAGTGGCTATCTCTTGGCCGGTGTTGCTGATTTTCCAGTAAGCTCTGCGCTGCACGGAGGTGTAGAACCCTAATGGTTTGTTGTATGCCATTAAAAGGTATTGTACACTCATAAAAGAATGACATTTTGATCAATGCTGTTAAAAGAATTACTGTCTTGACACAGAAAAGCTTTCCTGCTGCAAGTTTAAAAATATGCCTTTAAAAGCTTTTTATTGAATACCTTTGCATCCCTCAGAAATGTGCTATTTTGGCACAGGGCTGCTCTGAAGTAACTCCACATTGTAACCTGAATGCAAGACCTCGTGTTTACCATCAGCAGGGTGCGAGGTGAGGCAGGCGTATTCACTTACCTACTGTCATGGGGACAAAGGAAAAGCACCTAGAGCTGCTTGTATGCAGGCTAAAAATACAACCCCCTCATTTTTAGAGTCCCAAATCACTTGAAAGCTATTTGTTTGTTTTGACATTGATTCTTTTCTGTCCCTCCAGCTTTCTTTTGAGCGTCCCTTTGGACTCTGAAGCTATGCATTGATGTTGGAAGGAGGCAGGTGGCAGGTAGGGAAACCACAAATCTCTCCCCTGCAGCTGGGTCCTGGCTCACAGGCAGGCGGACTCTGCTGGGAGAGACTTGGCTTGGAGGTGTCTAAGGTTGTCCCGTGGTGTAATACTTCTTGTGGCAGAAATCTCCCCTTAGTGTGGTTAAAAGATCTTGTGTCAGAGCTCTTGATTAATCACAGCTGCTGAAGGAGGGTTGTACCTGACTTCCTCGTGGCCAGAATCACAGCTGCACTGTTCACCACGGATGACAGGCGCTGTCAGGTGGGAACCTGAGAACCCCAGGCAGGGAACTGGGAGGTGGGGCTGTAATTCCTCCGCTCTGTCACGCTCTTACGTGTCCTCGTGCACTTCGTATGCACGTTTCTTGAGCTTTTGTGTTTCAGTCGTTCAGCTGCGTGTGATGTTCTAAATACAACTTTATTTAAAGGTGGAGGGATTAACTGAAAGAGCCAAGAATGGTAAGATGAGTTTTGATGTAAAGAGATCCAGGGTAAATTGTTCTCTAGGCTTTTTCTTCCTCTCCTTTCTATATATTCATGACCAGAACAAAGCAGCAGATGTTCTGGGTGCACTTGGGCCATGCCCTGTCACGGGATTGTCACCCACCAGGGGGATCGCAGAGTGCTTGCTAAGAGGTTTTGTAACAGGTGAGTGGGGTCACAGCATTACCTGGCATTTCTACACCTCGGGTGAAAAAAGGTGTGACACGTAGCAGTGGGATTTAATTGCTGAGGAAAGCAAGATGTTTCGTTTCACCGTGTGTGAGTAGCTCCCTTTAAGTTCAGCTTTTCAAGATCTACTAATGCTCTGCATGTTCTGCAAAGACAAGGTACGAAAGGAAGAGGCAGGAGAGCTCGAATGCTTGTATTGGGCATGTGAGGATGTTGCTCAGAGAACCGTGAGTAGAATTGACATCTATCTCACTTGCTTCCTAACTGTCTCTCAGACACCTGAGTTTTGTCCATTTTGACCCTCAAGGAAGGCATGAGATGCCCAAATACTTCCTTACTTCTGTTTCAATCAAACTTTTGGCAGCTTTCTAGGGGAGTGGTTGGTTTGGGTTTTTTTAAATTGTGTGAGTTTCTGTCACCAGCTGCTGTCAACTGTATTCTGAAGCCTCGCTTGTGTAGTTTTAGCTTTGGAGGAAATTTGAAAGCAAAATTATCTCCATGGCCCTATTTACCCACAGTCTCCCTTGAAGCTCCCTACAAATGTTTTTCTACAGTGACCTTTCAGAGTACCTGCTTTCAGGAGAGGCTGCCAGCCTGGAAGTGGGGCTTAGGCGTGTTTTCTTACATTTAGCTATATTAAAAACGGTGATCTTTGCTCCAGTCTTCTTTGTCTGGCAAACTAAATTGCTTTCTACCACTGATCCTTGTTTTCATCGCTCTAATCTGTAAATTTGTTCAGTAATCATCTTGTGCTTTTTTTTACAGAGCATAGACAAAACTGCTGCATAATATAGGGTCAAGCTCTTGAGGGTGGGATAAAAGAAACTGTTCTCTTTTGTGTTGATATTTAATTGCTATAAGCTGGAAACATTTATTTAGTATTTGGCCTTATCTGCAATTACATTCTGAGGCCTATCAGTCTCTAGCCCACTTGATGTGTCATGTTGATTTTGATTTTCTTAATCAAATGTCATTTTGCATCAAGTCAACTGCCATACAAAACCTGCTATATCTGTGCTATTAATTAGCAATAAGCATTTAATTAAAAATCGCGCTAGTGCAAGAATATATTTTCTGAAAATTCATGTCACTAATGTTATATCACCCTCTCCATTTATTTTTTCTAGCCAGAGTCTTGTGTTGGCCATTCTGTTGCTTTGTGATCAGTGTCACACAGACAAGATTATAGCTACTCATGTCACCAAATCTGAAAAAGAAAAAAGAAACACAACAAAACCAACCCCCCCCCTTATTATTTCTCTCTGTCCTCTCACACAGCCTGTTTTCCAAAGAACACTAAAAATTATCATTAATGGTCCAAACAGCTCCTCAGACAAGCTCCTTCTTCTAATCACCACGGAAATTGAAACCTAGACCTTAACTCTTCCCCTTCTGACCTACTTCAAGCCACTCACTCAAATGATAAATGTCCGAGCAGAGTCATCTGTCTTCCTGTGGGACTTGCAGGAATCCTTTCTAGAGGTTCCTAGAAGTCCCATGCTTAACCAGCCACAACAACAGCCCTGGAGGTGATTGTGACTTGTCACTGGTTTGGGCAGCTGGGGTTAAATGGATGTGGGACAGAAGCTGAGGGTCTAAATCTCTTTCTGTTATTATTTCAAGTGAATTACATGGCTTTGGTTCGTAATTGATTAAAATTTGGTGTTAATCGTTGCAGCTGTGAGACAGAAATTCAACAAAGTTTTACAACTAACCCCAAATCTATAGAGATTGATCCTGCGAGTGCACCATTGTCAGCCAGCCATCCAGCACAGATGCCAGGTGTGTGATGTGATCACAGAGTTCCTGGATGTTGGATGGATTGAGCTGCAGTAAGAGCTGGCCGGAGCAGATCTTTGGGCAGCAGAAACAGGGAATCCACTTTTTCATAGAATGACCTTCAAAATCAAACCTGTGTGTTGTCTCATGTTTTTGGCTGACTTCCTGTGGGCATGTGGATAAATCAGGTCAGTTTGCTCACTCAATGTGCATAGACAAGTATGAGGATTATGAAATGAGAGCAGTAACAGAAGGGTGTGTATCACAGTGAGAGGAATAAAGGGTAGCATAAAGGAAAGTGGTGCCCTTTTGTGGAAATATTTATGAAAAAATTTGATAAGTGGAAAATAAGAAGGGTGATTGATACCTGTGGAACGTCTTGGGAATAAACAGATCAATAAAATCAGTAAGATGAGACCAGGAAGGCTTTGTAACTTGCTGGAATCACGAGAAGCACTTTCGTACTTGTGAAAAGGGCACGTTCTGGAAATCATATTGCACTGAAGTCTTGGGGAGTAAATCAGCTGGTAGCTCAAAGTGAGGTTGGCTTTTAAGTCTGGAACTTGGTTGCAGTATATTGTCTTGTTCTGGCCCTTGCTGGAGGAACAGTGTGCACGGAGCTGAGGGAGTAACTCGTGTACTGAAAAGAGCTGAGGCTTGTTCTGCTCTCCTTGTGTTTTTAGCAGGGCAGGTTGCAGGATGTTTTCTTTGTAGCTCTGGTGTTTGGGCTACAGGGATTTCAAATCTTTCAGAGAAAAAAAAGATAGCTTCAAATGCAGCTCTGAGTCTGATATTTGTTTTATTAGTGGAAATCTTTGTCTCATGTGTTTTCCCAGTTCTAGATAACCTTTTCTTGTCATCTAAGAAATTAATTTCTTTGTTGGACTCATTGCAAGTAAACTTGATAGCAGGATTGCTGTTATTGAGGCAGCTTACACAGTGATTTGCTAAGTACAGCCTCTTCATATAATGCGAAGCACAAGTCGATTTATTGACCACCACTGGGATTTCAGGAACTGTTGAACTACCTGGTTTTTATCCTTCTCTCATAAAATTTGCTATTAAATGTCTTTTTTTTCTGTTACCCTCTTGAAAAGGGTTCTCTTTGAAATGCAGTCGCACAAGAGCAGCAATCCTACTCGTTTCTGTGCTGTAGAGTTTGGCTTTTTAATGAAGTGTCTACAGGGTCATGTAAAGTATCTTGACATCAGGTTCTTGAAGGTCTTCCTAAATGCTTTCCTGTGCCCAGAGGATGCTGACGCTTCTCAGCTGTGACAGCTGGCTCCGTGGCCGTGGTGCCAGCCCTTGGCATAGAGCACATCCCAGTGAGAGCAAAACTCTGCAGAAGGACCAACCCTGCTCTTAGCACAAGGCTGCGCTTGTTGCAGGACATGTCCTCTGTCAGATATAATCTGCTGCTTCTCTGGAATGCTAAGGAATTAATAAATATATAATTTGATTAGTTTGTGCTATTTGCTGTATATTCATAATAGTTTTTTACTACTTTCTGCAAGCTCTTCTCTAAGGTGCGTGTTAGGAAGCGAAACTGTTGTCTCTGGTAATCTGTAAAAACAGTTTTAAAAATGGAATCCAAGTGAACTGTACAGGTGGATGATTGATTCTTGGGGATGTGGAGAGAATGCTTTCTGTGAAGCCTTCTTCATTGCTTCAGAGTCTGTACCAGTGTCTGGAGGCTTTGGGGGTGATGTTTTTTGATTAACAGACAGTAATGGAGAAATCATCTCTAGTTAATCTGGATTTCTGACAAGTCTTCCCAGCCAGTGCTGCAGACAGGATGTCAGAGCTGGGATACCTGGGGATGGAACTTGGATATTTACAGGTTATGGTACGTGGTGGCGACGGCCTCGGCTCTCAGCACGTTTCTGCTCCAGGAGCGATGGTGCCGTGCCGTGTTCTGAGTGACCAGAGCATGACACTGCCTGGGACTGGCGCTGGTACCAGCTGCCCACAGAGCTGCTACAGGCATCAAAAGGGAAGAGGGGAGCGAAGGCAGAAGAGAACAGCTATTAGAGTGCCTTAGATTACTGCAACCAGCTAAAGGGGGATGACATGTTTGAACCCTGTACCCACCGCTGCAACATCTGCCAGCCCAATGCTCGGGGGGGCAGGCCCATCCACTTATGTACTGTGGTTAAAAGACTTTATTTTTGGTTTTATTTGTGCAGAAGTTACATGAAGTTAAAGAAAGGAACAAAACTAGTATTTTCCAAATTTGCTTTTTGCTTACCTTTATCTTGTATTTATTGTGGAGCAGCATCTCATAGGATAGCGAGAGATCCTTTTTATTTGACGGGTCCCAGAATGATTTTATTTTGCTGTCAAGTGCAGATTAACAAGCTTCAAGGGGAAATAGCTTCTGCCACGTGCGTGGTTATCATGCGTGTGCCAGCTTGGTTTCATTTCCAAGACAGATTCTCCATTGGTAATCCAGAGGAAGCCCTGGTCTCTGGGGGTGAGAGCTGGGCTGTCGCTCTGCCCTCGCAGCCCAGCCCTGCATTCGGCACAGATTGTCCAGCCGTGTGCCTGGCTGTTCCCTCAGAGCCCAGCCCGGTGTGCTCCCCTCAGGCTTTGTCAGGGCTGTCCTCCTGGAGACTGACATGAGGAATAGACTCCGACACTATTGGCAAGTGGCTTTCACGCTCTGTGGCGGATCTAATGAGCTACAGCTGCCTGGTGAAATCCTGCTTCAGATCCTCTGAAAGAGCTCCTGAAGGCTCTGCTTGGATTCATGGACTTTCTTGATTTTTTTTTTTTGATTTTTTTTTTTTTTTTAAACTTTGGGAAGCAGATGGAGAAAGCACTCTTGGAAACTCCTTTATAATTCACGCTCACAAGTGTCAAGTTTAGAATATGGCACAGGAAAAACTGTGAAGGTGACACACATACAGGCATGCCTGGACATGGGAACACAGTGGCACGTGCCCACCTGCCGAGGAAAGCAGGAGTATCAATCACCTCCAGGCTCTCCAAGGCCCCCCATGAACAGGTATTTAATGCTTTCCTGTTCACCAGGTGCTGCAGGTGCCTGTGTTGGTGCTTGGTGTGTGCACGAACAGGAGAGGTGGTGCTGCCCGATGGGAATGCGGCACTCGTGGCTGCATCTTCCAGAACTTGGGATCTGCAGTTGGTAACAGTGCTGCTGTACTTTTTCTTCTTTTTTCATATCAACTTTCCATTTTGTTCCTATTTACACAACTCTCTTTATTCTCTCTGCCTTGTCTCCTGCCTTAGGGATATCAGCTAGCCTGAACTAGCCTTTTACGTTGGAACTGATGTTGTGAGAGAGCAGAAGCAAACACAGAAATGTTCTTCTCCAGCCAGTGAGTGACAAGGCTATGGACGGACACATTTAAAGAGAATCAAGAGGCACATTGCTAAGAGACTTCTAGGCACTTGGAGAGGAACATCGGATGTGAAATGCTAACAAAATGAACTCCTTAGAAATTATAAGTCTCATTTCTACTGCAGAAAACATTTTATCTTACTCCCTTGATCTTCCTGTTCGTAGTGGTTTTGATATGTTCATTATTAAACAAATGATATGGCACCCCTCCTCTGGTTTGGTGATGTGATGAAACCCTAGAGACTGGCTCCGTGTCTGGGGCTTTCCTAGTGAGAAGGAAGACTGTGAGGTCACCGCATTTTCGGTTTGGAAGAAGAATTCTCACCTAGCTGATGGATCCTGGCAGGTATCAGGTGCAGAACAAGTCTGCATTCATTTTTACACCACTTCTAAGACTGAAAAATAAAAGATAGTTTCCTGATTTGGCAACAGAAGAGCCCAAGGGCTGCTGAGGACTTTCACCTGTGAGAAGTCATTCTTGTGAGGAGTCCCGATGCTGCTGTAAGGGTTTATGTGGGAACTATGAGCAGGAACGGGCTAAGCACACATGGCTGTGAGTCTTAGAAGTGTGTTTTTTAGCCCCAGCATCAAAGCTGCAGGGCCGATGTGGCTGTGAGTGGCCTCTGCTGCATGTTTGTGTTAGGGCTGTTTGTGCCGTGCTGTTACTGTTCTCTGGGCAAAATTTGTGATGTAAGTCTCAGGTATGTGTCTCACCTTTTGCATCTCCTATCTGAGAAAATATATTTGGTTTTTGTCCTCCCTCTCCTTCCTTTTCAGTAATATTTTGCCTGACCAGCAGTTGCCCAGAGAGGAACCTGAGCCCAAAATGGTGAGTAAGCAGAGGTCTGCTGTACATCCCCGGTTCAGACACCACCATGCAGCTTCTCCAATCTTTAATTAAACTTGGGTTTTCTGTTGTTGTAGCTGGAAGCAGCGTGCTGACACAACTCATTCTTGTATCAAACAGATTAAAATGTCAATGTTTTAATGTTCTCATCTGTGGGAAAAAGAAAATAGTTGGGTGTTTTATTTATAACTTAAAAAGGTGCTGTGGAAAAGGTTTACTTGTGCAAGATGGAAAATGACAACTAAAGGTACAGAGTTCCATTTAATATTAAGAGTCTTTAAAGGGCTGAAAATAGTGAAGAGATGAAATCTCTTCAGGAAATAGGCTATACTGGGGCATGGCAGCTTAAAACAATTATAAACTTACTGTATTTTTAATTATTCACTCTGTTTTCTTTGCGTTTGTGGCGTGGTGCGCACACATCCCGATGAGCTCACGTGCCAAACCAGAGCTCTGTGTGAGAAGGAAGAGAATGAAGGTATCTGAAAAGAATGGTCAGAAGTCAGTGTTGTCCTCCATGCCAAGTGACCTCCTTCTGGAGAAGGGAGCTGTATTTTCTAGGAAGAAATGTAATATTATTTTTTGTGACCAATTCCATTCCTGTTTTCTGTAGGTTTGCTCCCTGGGCCATTTGAGGAGTGACAGTGGCCCTGGTTTGGAGCTGTTGGTTGTGAGTGCCCTATGAGGGACCAGTGTGAGGCAGGTTCTGGGCTAGCAGGGTGGCCAGGTGACTGCAGGAGGCTGCTGGGCAGGGGTCCAGCCAACAGCTGGAGCTGCCTCCTTGGGATTAATGCAGCTCTTCTTCAGAAAGTGCCTCCCAGACCGTATTTAGAGATTGGCTTGGTTTGGGCTGTCCTCTGGGTTACCATCTGTGGAATCTGTTTCTGTGGCAGCCGTGTCTCCCTTGCACGTACATCACATATGCTCACCAATGCCTCTTTGGGTTATGCTTTTCCTGGACTGAGGGGGAGAAATAATCCATTTTAAAGAAGGGAAATGGAAAGAGGTCCCACTGAACGCTGATGCTGGAAGAAGAGTGCTAGGTGTCTCTTCGTTTTACTTCCTTGCTCTCTCACACTTATACATTTCAACCCGTCCCTTACAGCCTGGCTGCCGGGGGATCAATTTGTTGGCAGGGGTTATTCAAACATCAGCAGAATGCACGTTCTTACTGTTCTGGTTGGGACTGGGTGCTGGAGCCAACACAAACAGCTCTGGTGTGGGAACCAGCGCCGGGTGTTTGAGTCAGGCTGTTCTTGGTGGTCTGTCCTTACTGCAGTAAAAATGTCAGCAGTTTCTTTTCCCATAGTGTTCATTTATGTTCCTGTTGTTTAGTGTTTATACAATCACTGTGCCTGTGGACAGTTCAAATAAATTCTTTGAATAAATTCTGTGGTTTTCTTCACTTTCAGCTCTTGTTTTCTTTAGGTTTTGGGGTTTTTCCACTCTATGGCTTCATTTTTTTGTCCTCTTTCCAGTTGTCAAAGGGAATGTGGCATTTTGTGTTTGGTGTTGGTTTTGTGTTGTTTGTTTTTTTTTTTCACGAGGTAAAACTTGACGGTGGGGACACTTTTTAGGGCAAATAAGCTCCAAGTGCGAGCAGAGTGTCTCCAGAATGCCTCGGGAGCCAGGGCAGGGCGCGTCAGACCGAGCTGTGCTGAGCCTGGTGACACAGACCGAGCTGCACTCAGCTTGTTACTCCCCTCAACAACAGCAGACACCACTGAAGCATTTGGTGGTGTGCTTTGCAACACCCTTCCAAGTACTCAGGAACCACCAGCATTCCTTCCTGGCCGTGCATTGTTGCTCTAGTGAAAGTCCAGGATGCAGGATGCTTGTGGGAGCTGGATGGTTTGAAGCTTTCTGTAATTCTTCCTGTTACCCTCAGGGCATGCTGAAAAATTACCTCTTTGTAGAGTCTTTGGGATATGATGCAGTCCCAGATCAGACACTTCTCTATTAAATAAAAAGTATGATAAGCCTAAAAGCATTGAATTCAGTATTTTGAATCTCTAAAGGCCAATCCCGGTGTGGATCTATTTGGACTAATTTACTGAACTATTTCATTTCTCCTCCTGCATAACAACCATTCCATCCCCAGCCATTACCAAGTCAGCTCTGCCTCTGTGGCTGCCAGGAATAACTTTACTTTGCATGGATAATTAACTGGATTGAGTAACAGAGAAAAAAAATTATTTCCACATAGTGGTAATAATAAATCTGTTACTACTTTTGGCTCTCCATGTTATTGCCATATTTGGGTATGTCTTAATGAGGAAGTGGCTTCCTTTGGCTGAGTTCAAATACCAGCACGGAGCCTGCCTCAAGCGCTGGGCCGGGCTGGTGAGAGGAGGGCAGAGGGGGCGTTAAACCAGGCAGGCATTCCTGCCACAAATAACTGTCTCTCTTTTGTGTGGCTTTGTTTTGTTTTGTTGTTGGGGTTTTTTTATTATTTGTTTGGGTTTGTTGTTTGTTTGGGTTTGTTGTTTGTTTGGTTTATTTGTTGTTGGTTTTGTTGTCTGGGTTTTTGGGGGGTTTTTTGTCTGAGTTTTTTTGTTGTTGTGGGGTTTTTTTGTTGTTGCGGGGTTTTTTTGTCCATTTGTTTTGTTTTGTTGGTTGTTGTTGTTTTTGGGGGGGGTGGTTTTGGGTTTTTTTGTTGTGTTTTTTTTTCCCCAGCAAGCAACAAACTTCCAGTCTTTGTGACAAGATAAAACTTGGAATTTCTGTCTGTGTAAGAATCAAAGCTTTGCTAAGATGGAAATCTTGCAAACTTTTTTTTTTTTTTCAAACCAAAATCGACCTTTCCTGTGAGAATATTTAGAGCATCCCACTCTGTTTTACAAAATGCATAAAATATGGGGGTGGGACCTGCTGAGCTCACCACAGGAATTCTCTTGAGGAACAGAAGAACCTGAGGCTCAGATATGAAGTTAGGAGTAGCTCCTCAGCACAGTAACTTTCATGTCTCATAACAGCTTATCTGACACTCCCACGACCTTTCCAGAGTCATCCTCCTCCTTTTCCCATTCACTTTCATCACCTGTTTTGTCTCATGATCTAGAGCCTTGTCCATCAGCGCAGGGAGGAATGAACCTGCTTTCTGCAGAGGCTGCTCTCAGCTGGTGGGAGCAGTTTGAGTGTTGTGCCAAACACCCGAAATCTCAAGTCAGTGCATTGCAACCCTTAATTGGTGGTAGAGAAAATTGAGGTGTTTGTTTGTTTGCTTGTGCCCATTAACATTTCCTTCTGTCACTCTTGCCTGTGTCCCACTATTTAATTCCCTCTGTGCCTAATCCATATCTGCTGTTCCTTTTCCATCCTCCTCGCACTGTGTCAACCTCCTGCCTCTAACCACTGCCCAGTCAGCTCCTGCAGAGAATAAAATGCAAAAATTAACTTAGTTATTGATAAATGCATGGAGTTTGTTAAAGATGAGAGGAATATGTAACCTTGGAGTTAAAGCTGCAGAAGTTTGATGCTTGTAAAACCAATCACTGAATTTAGAAAAGACAAAAGGAAACAGTTCAAGAAAAGCATTTAAGCAATTCTCAGTGAAAAGTGCTCTTTGCCAAAAATAACTTCACTTTATTGAATTGCTCATGTGGTGGGAGGAAAAAAAATAGTCAAAAAAATAAGAACTTAGAGGAATCCATGTCCATCCTCCCAGACAGTGCTAAAACACTTGGGGTCTGAAAGGGCCATATGGAAAATGGGGGGAATCTGGGCTCAATCTGCACCTGCTGTGGCCAGCAAAACACAGACATTATGCAAGGTACACTGAAGAGAGAAACTTTTTGTTTTAAACATAATATGTGCAATTCTTAATTACACAGGTCTGGAAGCATGTTCGTAGGAAGTGGGAGAGGTAACAGACAGCATTTTCTCATAATTGGAATCCGTTTGCTCTCTCTTCTCTACGGCAAGGGAAGTCAGGCCTCTGGGCTTTTGAAACCAAATGAATTACGGTCTCGACCAGTACTGCGGTGCTGCCAATGACCTCATGGCTGACCACAGCTGCTGGCAGTCCGGCTCCCATCGCCACTGCATTGCTGATAGGCTTCTGAGGCATTTTTTCTTATTAAATGAATTGACTCTTTTCAAATACTGTTCAAGCTGTAGTCTTGAATTAATGAATTTGGGAACATGGATAGTGCAGGTTAAGGTCTGTGAGCTTATGTTCCTTATTGCTTGGTGCAGTTGAGGATGCATCATGTCATTAGAACAGTCATTTAGATGACTTTTCTATATTAATTCTGAGGCCTGCAATAGACTGGTTGTAAATGCAAGTGGCCATGCGGCTTCTTCATCCTGTCTGCTTTGCCAAAGTATAAGCATGAATGGAGAGCTGATCTGTTCTCTGGTACCAAATTTAGGATAAAGTCCAACTGGAAAATAGATCGTTTGGTTTTGCCTTCATTGAGTTATAACAAGCTTACTCTGGCTTAAGTCCTAACTCCCCAAAAGTGTTTATTTAGCAAGATGTACCTCTGTGTTTGCTGGCCCCAAAGCTGCCTTGAGTGGCAGTGGGTCCATGCTAATGCTGCTGCTCTGCAGACTGGGCTCCAGCCTACTTCAGGGTTAGTGTTACTTCTCTAAATCTTTTTATTAATTGCTCTTCTCTGCGGAGGAATTCCAGCTGAGCACATGCTCTCGTGTCACTGGCAAAGAATTTAGCGTGGGCCTGACTACTGCCCTACAAACAAACGATATGCTCAAGCCCAGCAGTGAGGTGCCTGTGAGACACCTCTGTGGTCAGCACCCTCCAGAGCTCTGCTCTCCAAAAATAAGCCAACTCAAGAGAAATAGCTTGACTGATTTGTATAGCATAGACACTTCTGAAACAAAGACCAGCTTTTTGGAAGAATGGTTGGTTAGGCTGCTTGGATAAATACTGAGCATCTTCAATATCCCTGGAATCTAGTGTACCTTGTTCTCAGTGGAGAGCCACAAACTGAAGTTATTTGTTTGCAGAAACACCAATTTTCTTTGAATCTCAGAGACAGATGTGCAGATGGGAGAGAAGCCATGGTGCTGTGAGCAGGCATGGTCTGTGGGCTTCGGCTCAGCTCAGCCGACATTCCTGTGCCAGGTCTCGGGAAGCAGAAACAGCCAGTCAGCTCTGAGTCTGTGGGGACTTGCACTGACTTCAGAGACACCACGTGCACTCAGGATACCATCCACGTATCAGCTGCAGTAAATCCCAGCACTTTCCAACCGGTGCTTCCAATGCTCAGCAGAGGAGAAGGAATGGTAATCCAGTACTGGCAGTATCAAAGGCCAACATTTTATAGTAACTTTTTTATATTAATGAGATCCAGTCTCTGGACCCGAGCGATCCTGGCTGTGTCCCCTTTCAGTGCCCAGCTGCACTCGCTGGTCCCAAGGCTGCGTGCCCGCCGTGGGTCACGCACGACGGAGCAGTCGCAGAAGGGCTCAGGGCCCGGCAGGGCTCGGCTCCTGCTGCGCCATCGAGGTGACACCGGTGACCCCCAGGCCTCCTGCTCTCCCTGGGACAGCAGTGGGCACGTTGTCCCCGAACCTGCCACCTGGCCAGCTGCTCGGCGTTCCCTTCTGTCCTCTTGGGGGGTTTTAGTATGCAGGGGTAGCACAGATTTGTTTGTGTAGATTTTGGGTTGTTCTCCCTGACTGTAACGGACCTAAAGGAAGAAGATAAAGTGTTGATCACAGTTCTCTCCTTGGCTACAATCCTCTCAAATGGCTACATCGGTGCAGCGTTGCTGACTTTAATTACATAGTTTGAATGAAAATGAGAAGGGAGCAGTTTGCCTTGGGCCCGTGCGTACCTGGCATGCTTCCTCACAGCCTGACAAGTATCCCTTAACCCAGTCACTAGTTTGTATCTTATGGCTTATTTTTAAAAATCCAGCCCAGGGAATTGTGGTGTTTTTAAGAGGAGGGGTGTGACCTGCAAATATTTGATTGATTCTGTTCCTGTCCCACAGTCCTATGTAAAATTTATTTACTGGTTTTCCTTTTAAACCGTTAGCTGACCTTCCATACGGATCCCAGCTGTGCATTAGCATTGCTCGGGGATGTGTTTGTATCTTTTGTCTAAAAATACCCAGCCGGTAGGATCCATGATCCATGAAAGCTAATTGAAACAATTTCTCTTCAAGTTTTGGCAAGTGAAGCATGCATTATAAGCATTAATATCTATAAATTGAATTGTTAATGAATCTAGACACTAATAATGAATGCAATTTTGTAGGCTTAACTAGAAACACTAAAATTATCAGGATCTGGAACAGAATTTTCAATCATTTTTGCTTATTAAATAGCAAAACTATGCTTTTAATAAGCTAATCATTTTTATTTGACCCCATAGGAGTAGCTCAGCTGATTAGAAACAGGTTTCAAAGTGCAAAACAATGTTGTTTTTCTCTCACTGTTTTAACTACCACAGTGCTGAAATCTCAGATCAGATACTGATCTCCATTGCTTATCCTGCAATTCCTCTGAAAGAATTTGCAGTAGAACCTCTCTATGTCCCATTGAACAGGAGAATTCTCTGCACAGATAAATCATGCTGTAAGCTGCCAAAACAACTGGAGCTTGCTTGAAAGATCATTAGTGCACAAAAATACAATATATGAGAGATTCCTATTTGGTCTTTGTTATATCCAGAAGTAGAAAAGCACTTGATACAACTCAAGACTAAAGCTAATAAACGTAAATCTTCTTCTCCCCCAATTTAAAATTAGCCTTTAGGATTTTATGCAGCTGAAGAATATGGTAAGATTCAGAGTTATAACAGCAAGGAAATCTTAAGTTCTGATGGTTTCCTTTAATACAGTTTTGTGAAGTTCACCATTCTTCCTGACTCCAGTGGCTGGAGACTAGGAGGGCACAAGGAGACAGATTATTCTGCAAGTCCCTCAGACAAAGCTGCTTCTCCCCACACTGTTGCTGGCAGCCCCTGCAGACAGGCTGTCAGCTTTTATGGAGCACTGGTGTCCCTTAGACAAGCAATTTCTTATACCAAAAGATTTAGTAACTCTACAGCATTTGTTAAATGAAAAAATCAAACTTGGTTATCTTGCAAGATAACGGTAAAGAACGATCTGAAAGGTAAGGGAAAAGCATGTCAAGGATTTATCTCTGGATTTACGTCTGGGAAGGACCATAAAAGGTTCCTCCATCTCTGGAGACGATTGATATCCTTACAGAAATGTATTCCAGTCCTTAATTATGTTTTCTATTTGAGAGAGGGAGTTTCCTTTTTTTAATCTAAATTTCCCTTTCTACAGTTCATACCTGCTTCCACTTTTTTGTGTTCTATGTACATGGAAAAAGGTTTTCACTCTCTGTAACAACCTTCTCTTTATTTGAAGGCCCTTTCCGTGTTTCCCAGCTGCCCCAGTACTTCCTCCCCCCATTTCTCCCATTCTTTAGCATGGACAGGTGTTGGGTAGCAGTGATAACTGACTGATTAACATGGGATGGCAAGGGAGGAATACTGGCAAGCTTGGAGGGATGAAGTGATAAGAAAAGAAACATCAACAGATGCAACTAAATAGTACAGCAGGGGATTCAAAATACTTCACCAAAGTACTAATGGGAAAGAATTGGTGTTTCCTAGTTTGATTTAAAACTCAATGGGAAATTAATATTAAGTTAATATAGAAATACACAATAAAGTGCAGAGTACTCTATGCAGAAGCTCTAACTTAGTAGATACCACTGTAAATGTTACACTGAAATATCCAGCTGAAGTAGTTCAGAATATTTTTACTACTTGGACGTTGTTTTCGTGATGATTGTGTCCATGCACACTGGGATCATGTTCTGCCTCCCCCTCATGTCTGCCAGTGAACCCCTGGGCACTTCCCAGTCCCTTCCAGATCTTTTCCCTGTGCTGAGGGTGTTACAGGGAGTGCCTGACAAATAGCGCCAGAGATGGCCACGATCACAATCCTGGCTGTGCCACTCGGCCCCTCTCGAGGCTAAACACTTTCATCATGATATGTCTGCAAAATGAAATGACTGAGATAATTTGAGGGGAGAAATGCTTGAGGGTCTTCCCCCACCTCCCCCCCAATGCCTTTTCCTGATGGACAGTATGCTGGCAGAAAAACAAATCAGTGGAGACTTGCTCAGCCTGAAGAGTGTGCCCCATCCCACTACGTGCACTGGGCAAGGCAGAGGGTGCTGAGTCTGAGGTGTATATTCCTGTTCTGGTTCTTCTGTGAAAAGTCCATATTCTGGGAGACAAATATTAGAATTATCTTTAATCACTGATATTAGAATTCATACATGGATGACTGGTGTGTTTGGTTTTATTCTTTGCTGTCTTCTACTTTCAAAGATTCCTTTTCCCAAACCAACAGCAAAAAAAAAGGAAAAAAAAGTTTTCTCAGTGCTGCTGTCTATTGACATTCAACAGAATAACTGCCCTGGAGTTAATTCCTCCTCTTAAGTAAACTACTTCAGTCGGGGCCGCTAGCATGGAGGATATTGGCATTCCTGTTTACTGAACAGGAGTCTTCCAGGATCCTTGCTTTTTAAGTGAATTTAGTGTGTGTACATGTGTACTTTTCAATAATGTAACAAATAATCCAGGCAAACCTGGGAGCCTGCTAGTGAGTCATATGCAAACTGAACCAAAAATATTTAATCCTGGAGTAAACACTTAGGAAGTGTCTGTGCCACCCTTTGCAAAGGGATAAAGTGGTCAGTCAGTGTGCTACAATGCGCATCCAAGAAAGAGCTGAAATAATACTTTGTTGTATTTTAAATGTAGAATAGTGTAAATAATAATGTAAATCAGACAGTGTTAAAGCCTTGCAGCCTCTTTCTTTCACTCGAACGCCAGTTGTGTCAGGTGCCCACCCTCCTCCTCCTCCAGAAAAGAAGTTTCTGTCCCTCAGAATCCTCCCCTGCTGCAGCCACTGCACTGACACAGGTGAAAGCTGGAGAACTCTCTGGCTTCCCTGCTTGAGATGCAATTTTTTCATCTATAAAAACCCAACCGCACAGTGTATCTCAAACAAGTACTAGAGAAGGAGGACTTTGCCTGAATTGGTTTTGCCTGCTCTCTATAAACAGAAAAATCAATGGTCTTTGTTCTTTTATTGAGGAGAAGAAAGTACTTTTTTCCCACCTGGGAGGGCTAATGGGATACTCTGGTGTGCAGCACCATTTCAACGGTGAGGGAGGTGTCCCTACTTGATCTCTGCTAATGAAAGTCTTCAGCCAGCTGTTCATCTGCTTCTGGGACATAAAATTTCAGGTTCTGGCTCTCCTGATCCATCACTTTGCTAAGCCTCTCTGGGGTCCTCTGCAGCACTTTTTGAGTGTAGTCCTAGGGAGGGTGTGACTTGAAAGTCACGGCCTTTTCACTGGCCAAAGGGCTAGTGGTGCTGTGGAACACCTCGATAAACGTGGCTGCAAAGGTTGAATGTTCTGATGGACACTGACAGGCGTCTGAGCCTCCCAGGTTGTGTGTGAGTCCCCAACAGAGTCAAACCTAACAATACCTGTGTGCAAAGCTAAGAGGTATCTTTTTTTTTTCCTAGATTTCAGACCAGCAAGATCTAATAACCTTTACTTTGATCTCCTGCACATCCTTCTGAAAAACGAAGCATGTCAGATCCTCAGAAATGAAAGGAAATGGGATAACCTTACACCTGAATTGACATGGGCATGTCTTCTGTCATTCCTCAGTATTTTGCCATCCCATGTTTTACGTGGCTCACCTTTCACATTGACAAAAGAGACAACAGATGTATCTTTTTTATTTCTCGAATACATGACTCCTTTAGAGCAGCTCTGTCATTTATCTTGCCAAATATTTAGCAGTGCTCAGTATGTGAGGCTCTTCAGGAAGAAGATTACAAGATTTCTCATTCTTGCTGCCTAGAATTTAAACAAATACAAAAAAAAATTGATATATTAAAGAGGAAGAGGAAATAATTGACCAAGTACGGTGCTGGGAGCTAAATCACTGTTTCAGCAATTGCGGAATACTGGCCACCAGTCTGGGTTGATGGAACTGCTTGGATGCCAAGCATCAACATCAATTTCCATGCTGGATGTCATGACAGCCTGTTGTCACTTTCAAGAGGACTATAACCAAGGTTTATCATAATAGCAGCCCTCAAAATCAAGACAGTTCAAAGCAGTAGCAGCCTTGCAAATAATTATACCCACTGTTTATCTTGTGTGTGTATATTTATCTTCTTTTCTTCTCATCCTCAGAGTTTCAAGTTTTTATCAGAGTTCCAAGTTTTTATCAGAGGTTTTTGCAGAGTGGAACTGGAAGTTGTTGGCACACTCCACCCAATAACATTTGAGTGTGGGGAGAGGTGCCCATGCTCGTTTCAGTGCCACAGGGAGAGCAGATCGTGGCACATGAGGAATGTGAAACTGTTGTTGATGCTGATTCTAATGCAAGAACCAACAAAGGACAGTTTGTTTACAAAAAGAAAAGGAAATACTTTTTAATAACATCTGGTAGAATTTAAGAAACTCGTTGTAAAGGCAAAAATCATAAATACATTTTTATGCCACACTTCCTGTGGCCTGAGAGTCAGATGGTGAGAAATAACCATGTGAAATGGTAATTTCAAGGAATAGTGTGCACAGGTACTATTGCACTCATATTATGGTGTCATCCGCTGCTGCCCTGCTAAATTTGATTCCAACTCAAATGATTCAGGAAGAGACAATACCGAGCTGGTTCTTCAAACTGGAGGGATGGAAGATAGCTCTGGACAGAGCTTCAAGAGTGAGAAATGTAATTTGATAATCTAAGGACAACACATAATTAAGAGCCCACTGGATGTGGAGGGCATGTTAGTTGTTCCCTAGCACGGGTGGGTCTCTGACCAGGGTTTGACACCTGCCCTGTCTTTCCTGTGAAAGTATCGGTGTTTCCAAACTACGCCTAAAAAGTTGGGGGGAGGAGACGAGCTTTGAACTTTCCTTTTCTGGTAGTTTCTTGGACAGTACATCGGCCTTGTTTTTCCCATCATCTTTGTCTGCCCCTCACTCCAAGCAAAGATGCCTTGTTGTTAGCAGAGACTTTTTGATGTAGCCAGGATTAGAATTGACTATTTTGCAGTTCTTTATTCTCGATTCGGGACTCACAGACTGCTCTCCACAATGTAGTAATGAGATCTGGGATAATAATATCAAGCTGTATCTAAACAATTGGATTAAAGGAAGCCCTTGGAATAGGACAGAGGTTGGTGTAACTTGCTGGATCACGTGTCCGATTGCTGGCCAGTTCCCTGGGGACAAAGTTTTTCGTCCTGGCAGAGCTCAGCAGCTTTCAGCTTCTTTCATGATCAGCATTTTGTACCGAATGTTTTAAAATGTTTGGAAAATGCAGCATAAGGGAGATTGAAGGTGTTATCTTTAATTGGACTAACTTAAAAAATTAATATTGAAAAGTTTTCTCCTTGTTGTGTTGCTGTTGACCTGATGTTAAGAATAGCTTGTGCTGGTCTGGGGGAGAAGAGTAGGGGAATATATTTTGCTTTGGGTTTTTTTGTGCTTTGAATTTTGGATTTGGGTGGGACAGGAGAGGTTGCATTGAGGAGGGTGTCATGGACAAAATGGGGAAAGGATCTACAGTTTCCTATAGTTGCTATTACATTTAGAAAAAAAAGGGTCTGAGCATGAATAGGAAATATTTTCAAAGGTCGTTTTAGGTGTTGGGGGGCCTGTGATGATCTGTTCGTGCATGCAGCTGGGAAAGGCTGCAGCCAGCGTGAAGGTGTTGGTAATATCTGTTTGTCAAGCTCAGAGCCAGGAAGGTCTGAAAGGTAGATGGACCTCTTTTTTTGACCTGGTGAGGCTCCTTTGGTAATCACTGCTCAGAAAGTAATGGCCTTATGGAATGGAATTGCAATTGCCTGCTTTGACCTCAAAATATTACTTTGTCATCCTTGCCTTTCTCTCTCCCTTTCTCCTTGGAAAATTAACATTAGATAGGAGTGAGGTAGATTCTTTTCTAGCTTATTCATTAGCAGCAGCAGCAGTGTTGTTAATTATGTTTTGATTGTAGAGGCTGTATTATGAGTGGCCAGAGAACACAGAATTAGTTTCAGATTTTCATAGCTAGAAGGTGGGAAAATTCTCCTCTGGGTTGCAGACTAAGCAGATTTCCTCTGGATATCACTGAGGCACAATAAACTGCAACTTGGATGCTTTTTTATCATAGCTTTGCTCTCCATGCACAGATTTTACCATGTGAAATAATACAGCCCACTTCTTGGAGTGTCTTGTTCTCTTTTTTTATGTGCATCATCTTCTCAGCTTCAGCTGGTAGAGTTTTCTGGGTTTTTCTTTCTTTTTTTTTTTAAATTCTTACAAGAACAGTCAGAATGTTCTTGAGGAGCCCTTAACTGGTTTTTTGGGTCTTCCCATACGAGTCAGGAGCCTGCCAAAGCCTACAGCCATCCTCCCTGAGCAACACTCAGCAGCATGCAGGATGGGAGCTGGTTACTTGGCATGATAAAGAACTACAACCTTTCTTTTTATTTTTAGTTTTGTAATTTATTTAAATTTGCAAAAGTTTTTTGGTTTTAATCAGTTAATAAACAATTTGTCTGTCTGTGACTCAAAATACTGAATAATTTGTTAATAAAAACACCACCCTGAGCACCAGTACGAGGGAGTGTGGCACTGCAAATACATTTATCTTACAAAACCCTCCTCTCACCTGCTCTTGCCATCCCGACATGCCGTGGTACTGTATTTCTGGCAAACTGAACTGAAGGTATCCAATTCACTGACAGTGTTTTCTGACTTGCCCAGCCTTCTGGCAGAGACCTTTCCAGAGTCTGCACTATATCGCCTTTATGCTCTTTTGTCCCTTTACATGCATGGGGGGTTTGCTGGTCACTGGGATGTGTTCAGCATTACAAGACTGTTTCTAATAACCAAATTTTACTCCTGGTGTCTTTATAAACTCCCTCAGGTCTTCCTCATGATTTCTTCTTCTGAAGTTGGTTTGCACATGTTCCTTTGGGCTTTTTGCATCAACACTTGATAAGTACTGTGTGTTGATAAGACATGATAGCACATTCCCGAGGAATCCCTGGAAGCACAGGGCACACATTTCACTGCGTGGAGACAGAAGAACCATGTTTAAGATGATCTGAAGCAGGGCAGACCCTTCTCAGCCCTGAGTTCCTCATAATTTAGTGGAAACTTCAATGTTGGATGAGGAATTTGAGGTGGAACATGAAACAATCCCTTTCATCCTCAGCTGAAGTGTTGGTACTCATTTTGTCCTTGGTAATTAAAGGGTATTTCTTGTTTTTCTCACTCTTTCAAATCTGTATCAGTAGGATCTTTGGAGTAATTGCTCAGAACAATAACATGGAAGTAGAACATCACTGATCTCCTTGGCTGGGAAATTTGTGAAAGGGAATGAAAAAAGGGAGAGTTTCCCTGTCAGAGCTGCAGCTTGGAGCTCAGTGGGGTCTGAGCACAGAAAGAGCAGCTCTGTGTCAGCTTTGAAGAGGTAAATCCTTGAATTCACTCTGTGTGTGTGTGTAAGTTGCACATAACAGGAAATATCAGACTCTTAAAAATTCTGATAAATTTCAAGGAACTAAGCAACTAGTGTCAGAGACATGGGTGCAAGAAATATTTAAAAAGAAAACAAATACAAGTAGAGAGAAAAACAGGCAAGGATTTAAATATATCATAAGCACATCACAACTAATTCATCTGATAAAGGAAGATACAAGACAGAAGAGGTGATTGATGTAGCTCAAAGATTTGATGGTACAAAGCCTCCTTTACTTGAAATGATGAAAGGAAATAGGGCAAAAATCAGAATATTGAGGATTATTTACGATGTAAAGAGAGGGAGAGTAATCAAAAAGGCTGAGTAAATTCTAAAATGAAATAAGAAATGGCTTATGGTGTATGTGGGGTGGGGAGAATAAAGAAATCATTACTAAACAGAGAGTCACTCAGGAATCTAAAATGGATGAGCCCTGAACTGATTTCATAAATGGGCCTTGACAAAGGGGAAAACACAGCAGCACAAGGTATCTGTGAGTAATGGAAACATTTCACAATGTGGGATGTTAATAGAACACTTGGAAAGGAGGACTGTGAATAGAAAACCAGTTCCATGTATGTGTCCTTTATGTAAAAGAAATTAATTAGTATTTTTTTTTGCAAAACATTGAGAATTTGGAAGGTAATAAACTGCTGAGATAGTAAGGGTTTGCAGAATCCATGTGAGGAACTCCTTTCCCTTTTTTCTCCTTTCAGAAAAGGGATTCGAGTCAGTATTGCTCAGTACACGGTAAAATATTGTCCGAATTTTTCTGGCTCATGATCTGTGAAACATATTCACTAAAAAGCTCCTGTGCTTGGAAGCACGTCTGTCACGAGGTACCTCCTGCTCCAAGACAGAGCTGCCTGGATGCTTGTTCTGGTCTTTTTAGTAGGTGTGGGTGACTCTGGGTACCTAGAGAAGTAAAATAACTTCTTGTTTAAGGTGTATTATTCCTGTAAGTTTGAATCAACCAGATTGGATTTATTCTGCTGGTGAATCTTTGGCAGAGCTAATGTCCACTCAGCCACAGGAATGCGAATGCCCTGGGAAGCGTCAGGGTACCAGCATTGCAATAAAGAAAACGAGGTTTGCACTTACAGGGAGAGGTATTCTTAAACATGTAATACATAGTAGGTGCCTAAAATAAATAGAAGATTTTTATCAGTAACTTCTGATCAAGGATTATATTGTATTTGAGAAGAGTGACGGTGACAGCGTTGCAGAATTCCATCAAATTGGACGTAAATTTCTCAGTATTTTTGTATTTTCTTCATGCAAGATGGCAAAAGTAAATTCAGAAGGAGCTGAATGATGTGAAAATACGTAAGATTGGCAGTGCAAGCCTAAGATTTTCCCCATGCTGCTCTGTAGAGCACCCAGACAAAAAAAAATTGTTGAATTAGTGCAAAGCACAGGCAGTTAGAAAAATGATGGAACAGTTGCTGGGAGATTAGTAAACGTGGATCCCAGGCAACACCATTTCTAAAATAACTTTTCTGAGTAAAACTGTGTTTAAGAGCTGGAAGTAATGATTTATGAAGAAATATGAAAAGAATTAGATATGTTTAACTTGGCAAAATAAATGAAGAGTGTTGTACTTGTCCGCAAGCATATGAAGAGCATAAACAGAAACCATGGAGAAGAATTGCCTTGGACAGGGCCTAAGGAATGCAAATGAAATGTATTGTGATCATAATGCAAGAAGGAAAATGTATCTCAGATATCAGGTAATATCCTCCATTAGCAAGATTTATGAGACCCATCGTGATGGGAATATGAAGGAAATGATGAAAAGTCCATTGACTGAGTCAACCGAAATTGGATTAGAAGGTGTAGAACACTTCAGCCCTGAAAAGGAAATTGTCACATGCCCAACAAATATTGCAGACTCTTGAGACTGTGGCGTAACACAGATGTATTTCAAAGTTTTCTCTCGATGTCAGATTCTGTCCTGGTGTGCGAACGCAGGTGGGCAGTCACCGAGCAAGTGTGCCTTGGTCGTGCCTTGGCTTCTCTCAGCTGAAGTTCCGTACGAATCTTGTAGCAAAGAGTCTTCATAAACGATAGCACAGAAACATGCTCCTTCACCCCACGAGTGTCCCTAGAACCAGAGGGTTCCACAGAGAAACTGGGGACAGAACATTTTGATCTTACTCTACTGCCTGTCTCCCAGGTATCTGCCCAGGGGGCTCCCAGGCTCCAGGGCTCACTTCAGAAGCTCAGGAGTGTTGATTCTGGTTGCCTGACCCTGTGCCAGAGAACTCTGGCTCTCATCTGGTGATAAGCCTAAGTGATAGACTTGGAAGGGGTCCCACTCGTTTTCACCTTCAGCAGCTTGCTCTCAGGAGTCGGCCGCTGCCAGAGCCGAGGCAGACGGCTGGTTTGGCATCCAGCACCAAGTGTTTCTCTGGCACTGCTCCATGTCTTATATCATGCTCAGCACTAAAGAACTTCAGGGTTTATTGAGCCTCTCTCCACAATTGGCTTCGCCACAGGTTTTGGGGTCAGCACTCCTGTTGTGACAGCAGGTTTTGTTTAGATTCTTTCCTGAGATCATGGCTGCACTGTTCAGGTCCTGGAAACCTTCTGCATGGTAGTGGCTGGTCAGCTTTTGCCCCGTTTTAAATCCTTACGAATGCCAATGTTGGCATTTCCCTTGTGTCGTGTCACCAAGGCTCAGCCTTCAGTAATTTGCCACTTTCCCTTCAAGGAATCTGAGGCACCTGCACAGAATTGTTTAGAAGAATTTAGAAGGTTGGTCGTCTTTGAAAGTTACCTTGTGGATCTAGATCAGTGATCTCCATGGTGGGACGTACAAGACAGTCTATTAGGGCACGAGAAGAAATTTTTTTTTTTGCATTTAATAAATTAAAAAAATTTTAAATGGTGCTTATTTCATCCTTATCCTTTGTAAATGTCTATTTTTGTGTATGTTTTATAAAATATAATACAGTAGTATGTGGAGATCATTTACAGATAAATACACATACATTGGTGTGCACACTCAAAATTTTTTCCTGATCAGATGCACAATCAAAAAAAGTTTGGAGCCCCCTGATCTAGATATTCAGAGAAGGATGAGGATGATGGCTGTGGCACAAAGATCTTCCGCAAAGAGAATCCTAAAGACTGATGATAACCTTTGAAGAGGGAATATGACACAAAGTAATGAAGAGTAATGAAAAACCCCTGGGCGATGCTTCTGGGAAGGTCTGTGCTCCCTTGTGCTGTCGCGTGGGTGCTCAAACGCTTTCTCACGTACGCTGGGGTGTGTTTTAGCCTTATGTAAATCCACGACTGCCGTGCAGTTAAATAACATCATCAATCCTGCCTTCTCTGCCTGGTTCCTGTGTCTCTTTGCTGGGTCCAGCCTGGTTCTCTGTATCCATCTGCTCTAATGGAGCATCCAGGCCTAGTTTGGGCAGCCAGGCGACCACAAGTCCTGGAACATCTGTCCCCAGCAAAGGGCATCAATTCAGCTGGTTCCACTCATGGGCTGGTGTCCCATTTTCAGCTGTAGCTGGTAACTGCAGCCACAGTCTGATCATTCAGAACATTAACTTACAGACTTTATTATGGCTTCATACACGTGGCCCAGGGCTTCGGCAGACTCATTCACAGTGCCACAGCCGTGGCTCTGCCCAGGGGAGGCCTTTGCAGGACACGGAATGTGCTGACTACGGAAAAACTGTGTCAGTTTTTACACTACCGATCTCTGATTGGCACCCGCCATCTGATCTTTCTCTGAGGCAAAAAACACAGTAAGGTCTCGGCAGTTTTCATCACACAGTGCAGACAGCATACCTGTTTGCCAAAGATACGTGCTGCCAAACTTTGAGCTGTCATTCCAAATTAAGATGTTAGAGCTTTCCTTGCCTATGATAAGTCATTAAATATTGCTCAATTACCCTTGCATTGAGCCTTTTTTTAAACTCGAGCTTACTTCACTGAAAGGCATCCTGTCTTGATTTGGAGATATTAAAAGATGAAAAATCCTCCTTCCTTTGATAGGGCAGGGTTTTTAATGTCTAATCATTCTCGCTATAAAACTGTGCCTGATTTCCAATTTAAGCTGGTCTGGCTTCAGCTTCCAGCAATTGGTTCTTGTTATGCCTTTCTTGGCTGGATTAAAGAGCCCTCTAGGACCTGGTATTTTCTCCCTTTGAAGGTACTTATACATCGTAATCAAACCATCTCTTGATCTTTTTAATAAACTAAACAGATCGAGCTCCTTAAGTGTCTCATTCTCAGGCAGCTATTCCAGTTCTCAAATAATTTTTATGACTCTGCACTGTCTCCAATTTTCCTGTGTCCTTTTAAAAACATGGCCACCAGAAACAAAGGCACTCAGGGTATTTATAGGCAACTGCTTGTCCCTTTTCCCAAAATCCTTCAGATTCTCTTATTTCCGTGTTATGGGTTCCCCAGTCTGTAGAAGACTTTCTTGCTCCTAGAAACTATGACTGCTGATGCCATTTGCTCCAGGTGAGCCAGAAGTGCTCATAAACAGGTAATCTAGCACCAAAAAAATGTGTGGACCTTTGCTCTGATCGGTCTAATTGTTCTTACGCATTTTTTTGCCCATTTGTAGGAGCTATTTTAAATCATTAGTGCTTGGGAACTGGGCCCTTTGTGTATTTTACATTCTAAAACGAGAAGAACTTGAGCTGTTTGGGGCTATCCAAAATCACTATCGATTGTAACTGAGCCTGTTTGTTCTCGTAGAGGAAACCGAGGCTTCTACCGCCCTCCAAAAGTGATCTCCGTGACCAAAATGGTGCTTCAGTTCAGGCAATGGTCGTAAGAGATAACGCAGGGGGACTGGCCGGGGAGGATAGAGTTCAGGAACCACTTACACTTCTCTAATGAGCCCGGGAAGCTGCCCTGGTTGTACAGGGAATGATGCTGTCTGTGAGGATTTTCTAAACCTGTCTAGTGCTGCTTCTCGGACTCGACTGCTGCTTTGTTGTTAGTTTTTTTTTTCCCTGCAATGTATCTGTGTTTATTAAGGGGATAGTGGATGATCATTCCTCACCCCAATAAAAAGGAAATTTTCCAGGTGTTGCCTTGGTGAACTTATTTCTGTTGAAATCCCTTACCCCTTTTGGTCCCCTTTCCGATTCTGTTCCTTTTATTAGTCATAGTTATCTTCTGCTGACTATAAGCAAACTGGAGGCCAGATCTGGGGTACCTTGTGTTGCCAATATTAGGCATTCTTTCTGTTGCACCAACCAGCCTCCGAAATATTTATCCTTGCAATTATCCGCCAGGTAGGCAACAGCTATTACCTGGTTTTAAGACAGGGAGGAGAAGCTGAGGTATGGAAAGCTTCAGTAGGTCAGGGCTTGAACTAAGATCTTCTAAATCTGGGGTAATTGTGCCTCCTCTCTGTTCCATCTTTAAAAAATAAAGCACACATGTTAGTTCTGAGGCTTGCTTTCATCTTCACCATTCTGCCTTCAGAAATCTTCACTCCTCCTCGCCGCACTGCGGTCGCCCTCGAAGAGTTGCACAAAGGCTGTCAGTCGCTTTGGTTCACTGTCATCAAATATCGAGGAAAAATAGGAACAATTACAAGTTTAATATTAAAAGAAGCAATTTCATTTCCTTTCTGGAGTCAGCGTAGTTTTTTAATGCTACCTGAAGAAGCAGAATCCCTTGTGCCTGGTGAACAGGGCTCATTTACCTCAAATCTCAGTCCCAGTGTGCAGGAGACAGGCGAGTGGACACCTGGGACCCCGCAGTGCGGGCGGGCCTGGGCTGTGGCTCGTGATGCGCTGTTTTATTTTTAATTCCCAGCTGGGCCCGACTGCCAAAACTGGGCCGTTGTTTTTTAATTAAACTGTAGGGGGGCAAGAAGAGCTGTGCAGGGGGCCCGGGAGCGGAGCCAGCCCCGCTCTGGCCGCGGAGGTGCCCTCGTGTAGGTGCTTCCGCAGCGGGGGTGCCCCGCAGAGGAGCCGTCCCCGCACCGTTGCCCCCGCACAGGAGGCGTCCCCTCGGAGGTGTCCCCTCGGAAGTGTCCCCTCGGAGGTGTCCCCCCAAGGGTGTCCCCTCGGAGGTGTCCCCCCAG
>VZTA01005686.1:53894-101722 GCA_013398855.1 Mohoua ochrocephala | reverse complement strand
AGCCGTGATGGGCGCGGGGCACAGCCACGGCCGTGCGTGGGGTGGCGCCTGGGCAGGGACAGGTGCCCGTGCCCGGGGCCGCCGCTCTGGGGTGTGGCGGAGGTGCCGCCGAGCTTCAGGCGCGCTGGCAGCGCTGGCAGGAGCTGTCTGCCACGCAGGGAGCACCTCAGCGGGGCCGGGGGGAGCTGTGACCGACAGAACTGGCGCCTTAAACGCCTGGTCGGGATCTCCGTGGGCTGGGCAGCAGCTCCCCAGGGGTGAGCTGCGAGCAGAGGCCACCGAGGCCCCACAGCTCCACAAGGTGTGAAGGGTGGTTGAGTGTCGTGACCCCTCCGTGCTCATCCCTCACTTTCCAGGGCTCCCAGCTGGGTTGTGGCCCTGGCCCCCGGTCTGGGCTGGAGGGGAAAGTCCCTTCCTGCTGCCACAGTGGGCGAGGAGGCTGCTGGCTGCTGCAGGGGAGAAAAGGCTGAAGCTGCCAGAAAAAACCTGTAAGGAATAAAAGCCTACAAATTGGGGAGAGCATTCTCCTTTGACAGAGTAAAAATAAAACCTGGAATGGGAAAGGAAAGGCGTGAAAGAGTTAGTGACAAAATATCATGTACAGCTGGGGAGATGATGGTTTTATTGGTATTGCAGGGGGGGAGGGAGAAGCTGAGAGGCAGTGAAAACACAATTTGGCCTAAAATTGAATTTCTCTGATAAGGAATTTCAGAAGCGGCTGCCTCATTCACTGTGCGGCCAAATAATCATATGCGCTTTAATAATCTTTATTTTACAGGAGTACGTTGCCAGGGCAACAGAGTGTAAGCAGGAGCACAGCACCTTGCAGATCACAAAGGCAAAGCTGCAGAAAGACATTTCAGCGAGTTTCTCTCTCCCTTTTGCAATGTAATGACGACTTATTTTTCATGCACTGATTTAATAATCTTATTGAAAGATCCTTTCCCTGCTTCTCTTATTCTTGTCTGTCTGAGCGCGGACAAAGGCAAAAATCTGGAGTTGTCAAGCCCACTGGGCTCAGCAAACTAACAGATGTAATATGTTTAGCATTTTTATGTAATTACTTTTTATTGCTATTTTACCCCTACTTCTATTCCTCCCCGGTTAGATGCTGCTTCCCTTCCATTCCAACCCAATCAGGGGATGGAGAGGGGCTGGGGGAGAGTTGGTAATTGACGGCATTAATCGGGAATTATTAGTGGGACGTGTTTTCAGAGGTGGGGGTTGGGTGCAGCAAGAGACCTTTTAGGAAGGGTGAATTGAATTATGGGCGATGCAATAATGAAGCCTGTGGGCTGTGAGCTGTAGAGGACACTCATCCTCACAGAGCTCTGAGTGTTATTTATCACGGGCTCTGCTCTCCGGGTGAAAACCAGCACGTTGCCCTACTGACATGCTCTGGATGAGGGGGTCTCAACTAGCTGGTCTGAAAAACAAGCTGATTTGAGATGATTAAAAATGGAAACTTCTAGAGATCTTCGATGTTGGTTAGACTGGGAGCAGAAATGCTGCAACCAAACCCTCGGCAGGGCACAGCCAGTCTGTCTCTTGTAAACATTTTGCCTCTGGTTCTTTCCCAAGGGCCAGGCTGAGGAAGGAAGCGTGTGAAAAGCAATCGTTGCAGGCCGCAGAATGGGAGGTGGGGGAAGGCTCTGTGAAATGAAGTACAGAAACCCTGGGTCGTCTCACTTCGGCTGAGGAATTCCTGGGTCGTCTCACTTCGGCCGAGGAATTCCAAGAAATCAGGAACAAAGGCTGGCACCGGAGCTCAGCTGTGCTCTGGCACTGCATGTGGCAGGGCTCGGCTGGCTCCGGGAAGCAGCAGAAGATGTGGGTTTGGTGGGCTGATAGGTGAAGGGGGTTTGCAGCCTCAGCTGAGAATGTTACAGTCTTGTAGTGTGGATACAGGCTCATATGTGTCACTGATACGGAACTTTGCTTTAGGAGGCCGGTTCTTTAAAGGACAGCACATAGATTTATGTATTCTGCACTTTGAGGAATAATTACATGAAGTTGTATATAACTATATATATATAAAATAATACATTTAATATATATAAAAATAATATTCAAGCCAAGCAGTATTCTCCCTACAGGATTACTTTGTGGCAAACACTACTGGTTTTCTCTGAGTTAGCATCCCCCAGTCACTGTGAATGTGAGATGTTCCTTGAACCAGGGTTTCACAGAGCAGCAAAACTGCCCTGAAGCACATTGCAGAAACGTCTAGAAGCTAGATTCAGGAGTGGGAGGTGGTTCTGCAGAGAGCAACCAAACCCTTGGACCAGACGTGGGCACAGTTGCTGCAAGAGAGGGGAAAAGTCTGCGCGGGGACTTGGGCATGAGGTCCGTAAGTCACGACGTCCCGGTGTCTCCAGAATGTTTCCAGTCATATGGAAGCACTAATAGTAATACAGTGCTTGGAGTCTCACTATCACTAGTGTCTAATCATAGTACAGCCAAAAAACACAGTACAAAAACTAGAGTTCTGAGGCTCAGTTAAAATTCTGTTGTTTTCTTAAAAAGCAGATGAGCATTTAGACCTGAGACATCCAAATCCAGGGAGTGAACCGTTCCTGGCTGCAGGAACAAGAGCGTGTGATTCTGTGCAGAGTGAGGTGAGGAATTAATACTGCATTGATGCGTTCAGTTTATTAACATTTGTTTATAAACCAAGTGAAAGGACATTGTACTGTCACTAACAACTTCAGCTTGGCATTTAGAATATTTGCAGTGCTAATCCTAGACAGCGCAGGACCACATAATGCTGTGGTATAAAAATTACTCAGTAAAAGGTTCTGCAATAGAATAATGTACATTAAATATATACAATATAGAATGCAGTAATATACCTTTTATATAATATTATATATGTAAGTGTACAGAATTATTCATTTGTAATTTTGAATGTGTATGTAGATTGAGGAGTTTAGGAACAAAGACAATTCTTTAATGTTGTCATTAAAAGGAAAAATAAAACCTCTTTTTTCTGAGCAAACATATCCCAAGTTTCACCTCCCTGCTTCTAAATGAAGGAATTGCAGTGATGTAACTACTGCTAAAGGTTTTATCTGATTAGAAAAGTCAGCAGTGCCTGACGCTGAACTGTGCTATTGTTCCTCATCTGGAGATACGCAGGATTTTCTACAGCCATTGTAATACTTGTCCCTTTTTTTCTCATGGACAGGTCCGATTACTAATATATTAACTAGGCTATATTTTCCTTATGAAAAAAAGGCTTTTCCTTAAGCAGAAAAGGCTTAATTATGTATAAAACTATTTTTACTGACTATAAAAGCACATGAGCATCCTTCAAGTTGTGCTCCTAAAGCTTTTCTGTGGCATGTGGGGTCAGGAGAGGGGATGCACACAAAAGCTTGAATGCAAGATTCCAATGCAGTTTGTCTTTTTTCCCCACAAACCTGGAATCTGCTTCATCTTAGAATTTTTAGGGTTTTTTTAATATAAAAATAATATTTCTTTGGGTTCCCATAATATGACAAATATTTGGAAATTGGCTTATTCAGAGAAGGGTTGTTTTATTTCTGTAGGTGTATTTAGAGAACCTATGGAGTAAAGCCCTTCTCTGCTGGTACCTTTATGTTAGCAGAAAAGCCAGGAATGAGCGAGCAGCCTGTTGCTTTGGCAGTGTTTGAGGAAAGATCTCCCCTTTCCCATGTCTTCAGAGAGCTGGAGACAAGGTCACGCTGATCTGAGGAAAGCCAAGTAACTTCTGGAAATCCCAAATCAGGCCGACAATGCGAGATCCGTCCACCCTTCAGATTTAGATGAAGTCACCTTCCACGCTGCTTTCACTGATGTTTAAGATTTTTTTTATTATTATTTGGTATTGGCTGGTTTCTGTGAAATCCAACAGCTCTGCTCCTCTAGGCTCTAGCCAAGGAAATCGTCACAGTTTTTGTCATCTCTGCAGCATCTCATTTCATAGAAACTCTGCACATTGATTCAGTTAAAATATGTAGATAGAAGATCTCCTAAAAGCAGTCTCCCATGGAGCCTGCAGGAAGGCAGCTGCCTGCAGCCAGACTGGGCCACGGAAAGAACCGTGGAACAAGGTGGACTGCAGACTGCCAGACACTGGACGATATTTCTGTATTTTTGGCATGGGAGACTGCATTTTTGGCTCCTTAAAGCCAGTGCTGGAGGAGAGACTGTTTGCTGGAGGTTCCTCTACAATTTTAAAATCTTTTTTTCTGTTTTAATAATAATAAATTTTAAAATGGAGAGAGTTAAAAGGATTTTTATTGGTTCTTTGTAAGACTCGATGGGGAAGCCCAAGGCTGAAGCAAGGTGGAAGAACCTGTACTTGCTGCAGGTGGAAGCAGGGTTATTGCCATCACAATACTGGAAAGGTTTGTCTTTGTACTGATTTTCCTATTTTCCTTAGGAATGGTGGGATAAAATTTTGGCGAGAAATTGAAGCCCAGCAGCTTAAATACCCACATATTTCTAGCACAAAATCTAGGCAATTGCTTTCCTCTTCCTGCTAGCTTGTATCCTGCTGCCTTTTGAAATGGAAACTCTTGTGACCCTCTAACCCTCTTGTTACTCAGAATAAAACTCTTTTAATTGTGTTTTGGAGGAGCATGCAAGGAGCTCCCACACTACTAATCAGCTTTGCTGGTTTGGGTCTGTATCTCCAGGATTCATGTCGGCAGAATAGCTTGATGTAATTGCCGCTCTGCATCACTGATTTAGTGCTGGAGGACTTTAAAGGTGCAGGCCCCCATTTCTATGTGCGCGTTACCACAGTGTGAGAGCAGCTCCTGGGCGCTCCTGGCATTACCTGGCACCTTGCAGGAGGACTTGGGCAGGCCCTGCTGCCCTCTGGGGTGCCTGAGGGGCTTCCCGCAGTGTCAGAGACGGTGACTGCCTGCTGGGCAGGGCTAGTTGTGGGCACAGCATTCACACTGTGACAGGTTTTGGAAGAGACCTGTCATACCTGTTTGTTTGCAATGTATCATGTGGAAATGCAGATCAGCTTTAGTGCCTGGCACCTCTTCACACCATTAAAAACAGAAAACCCCAAAACTGTTCTAGCGAGAATCTGTTTTGTACTGGCCAGAAGCAGGTCTGGATGGATTTAAGCAGACCTGTCTTAAGCTGTTTGAGGTTATCTGCGGCTTTTGTTTGAAGGATGGAACTGCTGCCTTCCAGTGCCAGAACTTCAGTGCTGGATAATACTGAAAAAACCTCCTTCATATTAGGAAGGTGGAAGTTGATCAATATAAAATCCTGCCCTGCTGAAGCTCTCCCTTGGGCAGACCCTCACCCATTTTACCACTGTTCCTTACATCATTTGCCTTCTCACCTTCCTCAGAAAACACAAACACTGCTTTAGCTTTTCACATTTCAGTATAGCTGTGTTTAGCACCGAGGTTTGCCCCAGCTGCAGCCCATTGCACACAGAGCTGCCGCTGCTGCCCATTTGCTGACATTTGTTCATAGCTCTGCTAATGTGCCTCTGTTTGGCCTTCAGCATTCCAGGAGTAGGAATGCCACTTAACCCAAGTCCTGGCTCCCTGATCCTGTTTGATCAGGAACAGTGGTGCAGGAACTACCTCGGACAAATGACTGTACTGAGAACACTCCCAATTGCCCTGTAATAAACCCGCCGTCCTCCCTGAAAGCCGCGATGAGGACAGAGAGGGCAACAATGATTGAAAGGTCAACAAGTTTGAGCACTGACAGAATGAAAGAAACAAAGTATAATGCTGAGGCCATGATGCTGAGAGTGCCCTGTGTCTAAATCCTGGCATGGTTGGAGCCCAGGTGCATCAGCATGAGTGCCACCCTGTCCTGGTCCCACAGCAGAGGGTGCGGGATCTCAGCATCCCTTTGGCCTCTCTGTGGCTGAGTGCTCACAGGCTCAACTTGAGTGCTGGATATCACTCGTGGAAAGAGATCAGTACTCACCAAGTGTCACAGTGCTAGGCTCCCCGTGTGAGAAGGAGCTTTGTGCTGGTGACTCTTCCAGCCTCCAGCCTCCCGCTCTGGGCCAAACACGCCTTGGGTGGATCCATTGGTACTGGTGGGATGGGTACACCTGGCTCTTGCTGGGCTTGAGTCAGAATTTGTCTCTTAATAAGATGCAAGGAGAAACTTTTCAGTGTGTTCTCAATAAGGTAGGAAAATGAAAACATATTACAACCAATGTGTTCTGTCATCTTGTGCATTTGTTCCGAAAGAGATGGTCCTGGCAGAGCTGGCTCTGGGCCTCATCCCACTGACACAAAGCTGGGAGAACAATCTGCCAGCCAAGAAGCCAGTTCTGCGAGTCCTGTTTGATTTGTTTTAGTAAAACCTTTTATTTGCTGGGGTAAACATAAACTTTATGGAGCTTTTGTCGTCCTACAATTTTGCTGACCCTACACTCTTTTGGACGTTTGCCTTTTGGACTTGAGACCATTCAAATTCTGATGCTTTTAGTTGTGGGGTTATTTTTTTTTTCTGTTGTAAACCAATAAATCAATCCATGTGTTCATAAAACAGTCGCGTGTTTCCTGTAGTTTTAAGACCTGAAGCCTGAACAAAAACTGCTGGTACTGAGCTGCTGGTTCAGTGTCCCAGGGAAACAGCCCACATGGGCTTTGAAGGATTTAATTAATGCCATAGCCTTTGGGCTTTTTTTTATTATTATAGTTTTTTACACAGATAGATCACTTAAAAACTTGATCTGTTTTATTACCGCAAAGCATGCACAAGATACTATTGTACACATCATCATCTCTAAATGTGAAGTGTTTGCACAAATGAGTTTCAGACAACCTGCTGTACAGACTGCAGTTTGGGAAGTTCCATGGGGGAAGTAATTCCTACAGAGAAAAGGCTGCAGTTCTCAGAGATCCCTCCCTGCAGGAACTGTGCAAGGCCAGGTCAGGTAGAGCTCCGACCTGGTGCACCAGCAGCCCCTTTCAGCCAGAAGGGAGCACATCCACGCTTTTGTTTTTACATGCAGAGATTGATTTTTCTCCTGTAGACGTATATCCAAATCCAGGTGATTATAACAGAGAATGTTCTTACCACAAACATGATAACCCAGGATGTGATTTCCTGACTGTGGTTGAAACCATGTTTGGATGATACTGCTCTTAAGAAGACGCCTGCTTAAATGCATCATCCACAGATAACTCACTGTTCTTTGCAGACATTCACCCCCCACAAGTAGATCTCTGTGGGGCAGGATAGAAGCAGCTATGTTCTGAAGTCACAGAATCACAGACTGGGTTAAGTTGGAAGGGGCATTTGAAGATGGCTTCGTTCAGCCCCTCTGCCATGGGCAGGGACACCTTCCACTGTCCCAGGCTGCTCCAAGCCCCGTCCAACCTGGCCTTGGACACTGCCAGGGATCCAGGGGCGGCCACAGCTTCTCTGGGCACCCTGTGCCAGGGCCTGACCACCCTCATCACCACCACACTTGGTCTGCTCAAGAACTGCAGAATTACTCTGGTAATACTGGATATTTTTCTATCAGATGCAACTGAAGGAGAAAGAGTGGCTGTCAGGGAATTGTGACTACATGGTGTGAAAACCCTTCAGGTCAGTTGGAAAGTGATGTGTCACGCACTTTCCACTCAGATGCATGAGTCAGGAAGAATGCAAAGATTGGTGGCAAAGTGTGGTTAGGTGGATCAATAAACCACAGGATGTTTTGGATTCTGGAGCTGTAAGGAACAGTGGGAGGCATCGGAAAGTGTGTATTCACCAGCACCTAGGGACTGCTCATGTGCCTGAATGTAGGTATGAAACTAAGAAGTAGGAAAGGGTAGCAGGAAGCCTCAAACTGAATTGGCAATGCCAAAGAAAAAGTAGGGAAAAACAGGAAATGGGACCCCAGCACATCCTTAAACTTGCTGTGCAGCAAAATGTTTGTCTGTGGAGTCTTTGTCCTTTACTGTGTGGGATGATTAAAGTAAAAAAGGCTCTTACCCTAAAGTATGACATTCTTTCTCTCTGCTGTGTTCCTAGATTGACTGATGTTCTAATTTTGAACAGATGTCTCTAGTAAGTAAAGGGCGATTCAGTTTTGCATTGGCCAAGTTCATGTTCTGGCTGTAGATAGGAGGGACACACATTCCTGTGAAGGCATCAGAGACTCAGTCTGGGACTCATTAAATTGATGGTGGCCAATGCTCAGGTTCAGTAACTGTAATAATTGTATTCCCTGAAAGTTACCAGCCATTCCAAGGAGGGAAAAACCATGCTGGGATGGTCTTTGGCTTTGTGAGAGGTGACTGATTCGCAGGAGCATTTACACCTGCCAGCGTTTGCTTCTGCTGCCAATGCTCAGGGGATCAGGGAACAGTTCGAAGGAGAGGATCTGGAATGTTGTGACTTTTGCTGTAAGTTTAAGAGAAGATAATTACAGTTGCTGCCCCTGCATTCAGCTAGATTCAGAACAACATTGATGCAGCCGCAAAAGGCCCAGAGCTGTTGGAGTGTGGCCTGTGATGTGGTTGACTCAGCAGCTGAACTGAGGAGTTTTATCTCTAAGAGCTCTTTACTGAAACCAAAATATGCCAGAACAGAAATCTCCCATCACTTTTAAGCAGAGTCCTGGTTAAACTGCTCAGTAGTTTGTGAATTGAGGTGATTGTACTAATTGGATGTTGGACAGAGGCTGATTGAGTTCATGTCTCCTGGCTGGAAATCACAAGCACTGAAAGCTTAATTCACCATGCCTTTATCACATCACCTCCTGTTTCAGGAGTCATGGCCTTTGTTCATGCCAGACTCAAATTCATGTCGGAATGGAGAGTGCTTCCAGTAGCCTTGGATCTGGATGCTTCTTTCAAGGCCAAGATGATGAAGGAACTGGGCCTTGATACTCAGGAGCGGAGCAGCTCTGCTTGGTGTAAGAGCAGGGACTGTCACGTGTGTTCTCTGAACGAGTGTCTGATACTGGGATGAACTGGGGAAAGTTCCCTGATCACTTGTCCTCTGATGCAGTCCTCTGGTCACCCAGATCGCAGGATTCTTGTTCTCTGCCTCGGCAAAGCTCCTCTGTTGTTAACTTTTCACTTTATTTGCTAAATTAATTTTCTGTGAACTGAAAAGAGACAATAAGGCTTTATTTGTGTATGTTTTGTTGAGGTTTTAAAATTTTTTTTGGTCCATCCTTCCTTGCTACTAGCTCTTTCAAATGAGGAAATTCACTGTCATTTTCCCTAGTGCTTTTCATACCCACTTACTTTGTTGACTATTTTGTTTATTGGATTTGTTATTTAAAATCTGTTTCCTTATGACTCTCTCTTTAATTTCCTCTTCTTTATAAGGGCTGCATGAAGGTAAGCTGAGTCCCAAAGCTATTCTATCCTAAATTCTGGTATTTTATATATATAAAACTTCAGGGCTGATGGCAACTATACCTGGGATTATTTATGGGTTTTCATAAAAAAGAAAGAGGAAAATACAGAACTGCATGGCTCCTCTCTTCCTTCCCCATTTCCCAACCCCCTCCCCACAGAGGAGTTTAATGTTAAATGATAAATGTGGAAATTAGAGACCGTCGAGAAAATCCAATTTGGTGAGGAGTTTTAAAAATCCCATAATAAACGCCGAGTGAAATGTATGATTTAATGCGGGGCGCCAATGGCTGCTATTATGTGCTATTAGCAAATCGGGGTTGAGAGTGAATCTTTATCACGGGGCGCGCGCGGGCCGGGGCTGCCTTTGCTGCTGCTATTGATTTGTAGCCGCTTGTCATAATGACATGGGGAAGCAATGAATGGAAGATGTGCTTTTGATAGGATTGAAGGGGTGCAAAGGGGGGAGAAAAAATTCAGCAAGTTTTCTATCTCTTCTGCCTGATTAGATTTTTTTCTTCTTTTAAGAGCTTTCACATTCCAATAAAAATGCTAAATCAGCTCTGAAGCAGAATTGTTAGGGAGTAAATAGCCAGTCACATTTAAAGGAGGAAAAGATCTGACTTTACAGCTCTGGCTTCACAGCAGCCGATGAGTTTAAAGAATATTTCTGGCTCCACAGAAATGACAGTAGTGGGTGGTGTGAGGGTGGCTGGGACCTGGTCAGAGGACCTGCAGGCAGTAGGCATCGACGTCTGTGTGGGATGCAGTTCGTCAGGATGCACAGGAATTAAATCCCCGGTGCTGGTGTTTAAGGAGAGGAGGGTGTGTTTCATGACCTCTGAAACAAAAGTGACTGCAGTGAAAAAAAACCTGTAAGCCTTTGCCTTATAGTAACAAATAATAAAGGTCTCCTTTGCATCTGGAAAGAAGATTTTTGTCACTTTAATTACAGGTGTTCCTTGTCAGAAACCCGACCCAGGTTTAATGGGAAAGGACTGCGATCCCTGTGCTGTTTGAGGAAAGAAGCGTGACTGTGTTGGGGGCTTTCCTGGGAGTCAGGCTCTTAGGAACCAAGAACAGGCTCAGCCATGGCTCTGGTGCACATGGGGACTGAGACAAAATCCAGGTGTGCTCAGGAGTGGATCTGAGGGTGGGTCTGCGTGTGGCTTTGCCTTTCTGATTAGTAGATCCACGTGCTTTTAACTTCTCATCTCCCAAACATTTTCCCCGCCCTGGGAAGGGGGAACTTGCCTACACCCCGAGGAGCAGAGCTCCACTTTGAGCTCCTTTGCATCAGAGTCTGCACATGTCTTCTCTCATTATTATTATGATTATTATTGTCCTTGTTGTTATTATGATTGTTACTCTGGTTGGCCAGGCTGAAGAGCTGTGGGCTGAGTAACGTTTGGGACTCTGATATTTGGGTCCTCCCTTTTGGCCTGACCAGCCTCAGCTGCTCTTCCTTACAGAAACCCTCACAGAGCAGCTGAGAGAACGTGGTTTCCAGGGCTCACTGTCGGAGTATGAAATAGCAGATTAGAAATCAATGCAAAGAGTCCAAGTGCCCACTTCATCACTCAGGAGAAAGAAATACAGTATTCCTGGTCTGAGCCGTGTGCTCATTAAAATCACATCCTTTAAAACACCCTTTGAATTAAACACTGATCAGTGGAGATGGGCGGATTTCATGCCAGAGGCAGGCAGGCTGATGGCATGTTCGACGTGGTGTGCACCGTACCACCCACTGGTCCTGCTGGGCTCTCCAGGTGTGCGCAGCTCATGTCCTGCTGGAGGTGGCCACACTCTGCCACAGAAATTCAGTGCAAACCCTTGTGTGTCAAATGCTGCTTTTTGTGGCAGACAAAACAGAGGGGATTAGCGCCTGACCTGCTCCTGCTCAAGAGCATTGACTATGAATCACACAGGGCTGGACACTTTAGGACTCCATCTCACCCCTCAAGCCATTCCAGCACACTCATACAAACAGAATGGATGATTCCTACAGGAATGAATGAACAATGAACCAGTGGGAACCCTTTGCTAGGAGAAAGTGCTATTTTAGGCCAGTCTTCTGTGGTGTTTGATAAGAAGATAACAACTTGATTCTCTACGTTTATTTATGAAGGTAAATGTAGGCTGGGAATCAACTTTGGGAAGCTTTTGGTGCCAGTGTGATATTGCTTCTAGAATGGTTGCTCGTACTTCTGAACAGATGAGTCAGCAAAAGTACAGAGGCAGCATTCCAAGCTCTGGTCTGTCCCGTCCTTTTGGCTCCTAGGTACAAATTTTATGATAACAGCAGAGGAGGCTGATATGACAACAGCTTTCAAACGTGAAGATGCTGCTGCCAAGGGGGAAGGAATAGTTTGTTTCCTGTGTTTTACACTTAATGGCTTAAATAGCAGCTACGTTAGATCAGCAGCTTGGAACCTGAAGTCTGTGGACCCCTGGGTTCTTTTGAAAGCGCTCTGGTCAAGCTGTCTGTAAGCGTTCAGTGTGACTGCTCATGTTGTATTACCTGTTTTCTGGGAGCTCAGAGACGCCTTTTTGCAAAATGACAGGGAAAGGCCAACTTTGGTCCCTCCTTGCTCCTGCTCATGTCAGGGATGGGACTAGGTGACCTCTGAAGGTCCCTTCCAGCCCAAACTGTGCTGTGAGTTTGTGATCTGTGTGTTTTGCCCCAAGTGCATGGGGGTTGTGCGGCCCGTGGCATGACTCTGAGCCATTGGATGTAAATTCTGTCAATGTCTGATCACTGTTTAGATCCCCGTAGGCTGAGACATGAACAATCACGTTCTTTTGCTTAGTGTTTCGTGAATAAACCTGGACATAGAAAACCCTAAGCTCACAGTGACAAGGAGAAACAATGGAAGGACAAGCAGTAGCACAATTTTGGTAAGATGCTGTCAGGAGAGCGAAGCTGTGGAATTCCTGAGCTATTGTTTTCCTTCTGCCCCTCTTTCTTATGTTTTTCCTTGGTTGAAAAGGGAGGAGGAGAGAGCAGATTCTAACAGTAGCTTCTAAAATCATCTCTCTTCTTTCAGTGAGTACAGGTGATCTATCTCCACAGGCTCCTAAAAGCACATCGATCATTTTCAAATTGGAAGCTTTTCTGTAATAAAACTTGTTTGTTACAGCAGACAAGTTTGGGGGTGTTTATTGTGTTACTGTCTGCTGGAGAACCTGCAAAACCCCTTTCTGTCCTGCTGGAGGTCCAAGGCTGTGTCATCCAAGGATCCCCCTGCATGTGCATCCCTCCGCTCCCCAGCCCCGCTGGGGCTCTGGCTCCAGGCATGGCTGTCTGAGCCCCTGCTCACAGAGGTATCAGCACATATGAGCACTCTGAGAGAATAGAAATAGAGGAAAAAGATTGGGATAAATCAGGTGTTGACTTAATCATGATCTTTTTAACAAGATGCAGAAATATTCCTCTGCAGGCAGTCATGAGGCAGTAAGTCCACTGCCAAATGTTCCTTCTAATTCTTTCATTAAAAAAAGAAACATGACTGTCCAACATCCCATAGCACAAGTGCCTTTGCAGTGATGCCGTCCAAGGACTAACCAGGTGGTGTGGGAGGTAGTTGTGGGTTTTTCATTTCTGTCCTCACAATGCAAATGTTTAAACATTGCTGGTCTTTGCTTCAGACCCCCTCCTTAGAAATCAGGGGTGGAGTTTCTGGAGCTGTTTAAACCTAAATAACTGACCATGCTAAAAGGGAGTGTTCCAGCACTCCTCCCTTCTCAGCCTTGAAATTTGTTCCTGCACCTCCCTTGTGCTGGCATCGGAGACAAACCAGAGGCAGCCTGGTGAGCGCCGATGTGGGGTGACATCCCATGGGAGGCGAGAGGACATCCTCCTCCTCCTCCTCCTCCTCGGAAGTTATCCGGCATGTTAGCTCAAACACACAGTAAACCACTGCATGACAATTTTGCAGGGTGCTCAGTTCCCACTGCGCTGGGGTGGAGGGGTGGCAGGGTGGGTTCCGAGCTCTTTTCGGCGCTCAAGGCTCGTGGTGTTGCAGCTGCCAGGCGGCGTGACAGCCACTCACCCTGTCAGCCAACACGGCTCCCACCTGCTCTGTGGGAGGTGGTGGCTCCGTGGGACACGTGCCAGGCACTGAACCAGCATCCCAGGGCATAGATCTGGCTGGGTGGGAGGGAGGAGTGTGTTCAGCAGTAGCCTTGCTCACAGGCTGCCAAGATGACAAATGTTCCTGAAAGGAGTCCATTAAAGTAAAATAAACCCATCTTAAAATACATAGGGAACATCCATAACAAAATATATGATGCACATGTGTATATTTGCTGTATTTAAAACCTGAATTTGTGAGAGTGGCACAGCATCACCTTTGTCTGAGGTACGCTCAGAACCGCTCAGTGGGGACAACGTGCTTGGGATAATCTCTTGCCTGCTGAAATATGTTCCTATTCTAAGTTAGGTGTGCAAGATACAGGACACAAAACACCAGTTCTCCTGGGAATGTGATCCAGCTGGTCTGCGTGGCCTTTGAAATGTGCACTTCATGCTGCTGGAGATGAGTCAGTCATAGCAACATATGAGAGAATTTTAGCTTTCAGAGGCGTACTGTCCCCCGCACCCCTGGGGCAGTTCTGCCCTGATCACTACAGCCCTGGAGCAGCTGCTCTCTAAGCCTGAACAGTTCATTCTCCATTCACAAAGTTCTGGCTCCAGCCATGGACAACAAACAGGCTCTGCACGTACGTGTGGGTAGGGAAGATGTGCTTGGGAGGTTTGCAATAGCTCGGATGTGACCCCCTGAATGCCTGAGAGGACAATCAGTTCCCTTGGTGCTGATTGAAATCACTGGGCTCACACAGAGCTGTGTGTCACGGTGTTTGTCATTACCTTTCTCCTGGGGTTTCCTGGCCTGAGTGATGCACGTTAGCTGCCTGACTAATGCTTGGCACCATACAGAGATCTGCAAAATGCTTACAGAGGAACAGCAAGCACACCTTTAAATATCTCCTCTTTATGATTCGGCCTGTGAGTCTGACGCTTGCTTGGGCACACAGGTATTTAATCCATACTCAGCTGGAACTCCTTACCTCCATCCTGCAGGTCAGAATGCTAGCAGGTGGGAATATGCCAATAAAATGTGCTGATAATTCTCATCCTGCAGCATTCTGTCCGATCAGTCGGTCTCTTCCTCGTTCTCCGTGTTTTCACAAAGAAGGTAAGGGGAGAGCTACGGGGTTGGGGAGCTGCTGACTTTACAGCAGTTCCAGCAGGTGCCGGCGAGGCCTCGAGTGGGATGGGACTGGGAGGAGAGAGTACAAACAGTGTGTTAGCAATGTGTCCATCCTGGTCTGAAAGCAGGGTGCGGTTCCTGCACCCACACCTGGGGAGCAGGGAGAGCCACAGCCGTGTCCAAAGTGGCTCTAGGAACGAGGTTGGCTACAGGTGTCACCATTAGAAATGGGTGGCAGTGTTGAACTGGCACTGTGGCAGACAAGGGAGAAGGAACTTCAGGTTCCAGCAACACAAAAACCCACCGAAACACCTAGGTGGAAGGAAGGCAGTCAGTCATGGAGAGGGATATCAGGAGGTGTGAGTGCTGGAGGGTGCCTGGAGATGAGGGAAAACACTGAAGGAGCAAAGGGCCATCGGGTAAATACCAACTTGAAACATGTGTCAGATGTAGGGTCAGTGAGTTGTGCCATGAACTGATGTGTCCTGATGGCCCTGAGGGGTTGAGCTGAAAGGAGATGAGCACAGCACCAAAATCTGCAACAGCAGTGGTGGGGGCAGGCCAAGAGCTGGGCTGTGTGTCCTGCAGACAGCTCGTCAGTGCGATGGAAGCACGACCCTGGCGACCGGTCAGCCCCAGTATATGGCACTGTGTGATTCCGTGATTTTAGGATTGCAGGGAAGGAGAGGGATAGAATAACATTTGGTAAAATCACTGGGATATAGAAACCTGTTTGAGGGTGCAAAATGTCGTGGTGTGCTGATGTGGGGAGGGGAGAGAGCTGGGCTGCAGGAAGGGAGAACAGGGAGAAAGGAACAGTGAAGCTCAGCAGATATTGTCCTGGTTTGGGATCATGCTTAGGGATCCTTGCCAGGGTTTAGTCACTGGTGGAGCTTGTGCTGACAGCAGCAGCTCTAGCAGCACAGAAACAGCAGAATTTGGTTATGATGCTCTCTGGGAGGTACCACACTTTCCTGTAGAAACCCCTGAAGCTAACAGGCTCTGGGCTCGAGAGAGAGAAACCGCTCAAGCAATCCATCTGGAACTAATGGGGTTTGTGCCTTTGATAGGGCTGTGCTTTTCGATACCTTCTGTAGCCTTGGAGTCTGGTGAGACCTGAACCTTGCTATAATCATTTCCACACAGGACAACAAAGGTTGCTATTTAACCCAAAATTTAGTCTGATATACCCTCCCTGGCAAATAAGCTTGAATAATTACTGGAAATTATTGTAAAAAAAAAAAAAAAAAATCTTTCTTAATTACATCTCAGAGGATGAAAATCTCCCACCTTGTCTGAGTGCAGAAAGAGCAGCCGACAAATGGAGGTTTCTCTCTGTCTACTAAATGGAATCTGTCTTCACCAACCCCAGACAGTTCTTAGCCTGCTTATTCTTGTGTTAATTAACGTTTGCACCTCATAAGGACTTATCTGAGTCAGGAAGGAGGCAACAGCCATGCTCCTTCCCCATCTCTGGGCAGACCTTACCTCTGTGTCTCAGACCCTGCTCTGGCTGCTGCCTCGGGAGGGTGGTGGTCGCTGCAGTGCCAGCCTGAGGAATGAGGTCAGTGGTGACTGGTAGTTTCAGGTGGGTCTGAGTCCTGATGGCTTGCAAAGAGAGTGAATTCCAAAGGGTTGTGAATGCCTGGACCCTTTGGGAGTTTCATCCACCCCACCAGGCTTGAAATTGTGGGGACAGCTATAGGAATCTGCCTGGACGTGGCCAAAGGTGTTAGTTCACCCCATATTAAAAATCACTTCTGGGCCTGGAGTTGGCTTCACAAAAGCATAAAGTAGTCTGGAGACTCTTTCATCTCCACTAGCAGCAGAACAGCAATGTCCTCACAATTGCTGTGACAGATGTCTGTTGGAAAATGAAAGCTGTCTGTTTCATGCAGGAAAAAATGTCCATTTCTGTCAGCTGCTGTTTCCCCCAATGTTGCCAACAAAAAGGTATTCCTGTCCTTGGGGTCTGCCACCACCAATTTGTTCCTCTTGTACAGTCTCTGAAAATCCTAGTTGTTCCTTGCCAATGTGCTGTGTCTGTGATGGAGAGAGCTGCTGCTCTCCAAACACGAGTCTGGATGCTCCAGAGGGCTGCTCGGGACAGGGAAGCTGGTGCCTGGGCTGGCTGTGCTGTCCCTTTAGGAAAGGGGAGGGGAGGGAAGGGCTTTGCAGGGAGGGGACCTTAATCTGAATCACAAACTTTAATTTTGTTGGAAATGGAAGATTAGCTGCAATAAAAAGCTAAAGAGGGAAGTGCCTTGAACTCTGAAAATTCCTGAACTTCCTATTAATAGATCTGTGTTTAGAATAATGTGAAAAATTGAATTTCTCCAAGCACTGAATCATGTGCATTCCCATTAGTGCTTGGCGTGTCTGCAGTCACACAGCCCCATCTGACTCCATCCCCCCTGTGCTGGCTCTGGGGTCATGGTGCAGCGAGAACCTTCATGGGTTCTGCAGCATCTCAGCTGTGGAGATTCATCACTGGCCTGGTGATTTTATAAAACATTTGTGTTCTCCATACTTTATTAGTCCCTGACAGACTCAATGTTTATAACATACTTCTCAGCAAGCTGTTTGCAACTCATCGCCCTGCTTGCTTTATAGTCTATAAATATTTAATTCTTTAATAAACTGCTTATATGTAATATCAAATGACTGATGTACTTCTCTCCCCTCTTCAGCAGTGCTACTATTTGCAAAACAATTCTTTTGGTGTTTTGAATAGCAATATATTCTATAAATGCTTGGATTTCCTTTTCCTAACTAGCAATTTCTTCAGGGTATTTGGTGAATTGACAAGCAGCACAATGGCTCCTGCAGTGCTCTGGGAGCTGCCCTTTCCTAAAGTCTCCATGGGGAGACTTCCAAATGGTCACAGGCTGCAATCCGAGTGTCTTGGACCCTGGGGATGATATTTCTGGTAATATTTCCCACCTGTACATGTCGGGAAGTGGCAGGAGCCATTTGAGTATGTTGGGCACTGTGCAGAGCGGGATGCCGGACGCTCCATGGGGGTGTCGTGGGGTCAGCATCCTGACTCTCAGTGTGTGCTGCATCCCCACTTCTTCTGCCTCACCCACTACGTGCTCCATGCTCATTTTCCCAGCACAGGCCACAGGCTCCTTCCTGCTCCTCTTTGGTAGCACTTGTGGAAAGAGTGGCTCTGGCTGGGTTTGGTCCTAAGTTTCACTCCATCTTCCCTGGGGGTTTCTCTACCCGAGGAGCAGGCAGCAGGCTGCTGGACTCCTCTGGCAGTCCCCTAGCCTTTGGGCTCCTCTTGGAGTGCCAGGTCCTGTCCGACATGCAACGGGAGCAGGAACCTTGAGGACTGCAGGCGAAGTGTCAGCCGAGTGAGGCCATGGCTAGAGCCATCAATCTGCTCTGCAGCCTGCTCCATGTCTGGGTCAGAAAACCCCCTGAGGCTGTCAGCCAGCCGTGGTTAGGGTGATGGGCTGCACCTGGCTACACCAGGATCTATGGGCAGAGTGGACAGCCCTGTGGAGCTGGCAGGGAGGGCTGTCCATCAGCAGAGACAAGGGACAGTGACAGTGACACTGCACCACCATGTTTGTGCCTCCCAGCCTGTCTGTGAGTCCTTGTCTTGCCCTCCACCTTGGGGCAGGTTTCTGCTCAGGCTTCGCCCCGTTAGTCCTTTCCCTAAGGCTCATGGCACGCCAAGGCACCATTCGGGATTGGGCACCCTGCTCCGCTGCCAGGACAAACCAGGTGGGGGGAATATTCAGCACCTGGAATGACGACAAGGGCATGGCCCTTCTGCAGAGTTGCTTTGTGTTGGTTTCAGTTGTTCCATGTTCCCAGGCTCCGTTTGGTCTGGACACCTCGGTACTGAGCTGCTTTGAGGCTGGAGACCAGAAAGATGAGGCAGGGCCAGGCGACAGCATCGGGGTTGGTGTTCTGCAGCGTCCAGACCAGCGGTGTCACAGTGCTGAGGTCAGGAAGCCATTGCTGGGTGGTTGATGGGGTGGAGCTTGGAACTAGATTTTCATTAAGGACCCTTCCGACCCAAACCATTCCATGATGTGATTCTATGATCTGCTCAGATCATTCCATCTGATCGTGGCTGCCCTGTTCCTTACAGACGGCTTTGGGCTGCTCACTTGGGTCCGGGCTGGTTTGACTGTGGCTTCCTTGTCACCAGAGTGGCAACATGCCTTAGTCGTGCCCCTGAGAGGCTGTGTGGGCACGGGCAGGACATTCACACCCAGCTGCTGAGTCAGGTTGCCTGTTGGGTTATCCACAATGTCCTGAATTTTTGCAGGCAGTTTGTAGTGGCAAGCCCAGGTTTGGAATTGCTGCCCAGAGGCGGTCCTGGTGTCCTGGTTTTGATCAGACCTGGCAGCCTGTTGCCTTTTCTCAGTCTCCTGGGCACCCTTGCAGACGAGAAAGTGCAGAAGGGACACATCTGTTGAGATGTGGGAAGAGAATGGAGGGACGTGGCAGCTGGATGGGCCTGTGGTCAGGAGTCTGAACAGCACGGGGCAGCAGCTGCCCTCTTGTCTACAGGTCATTGCACCCTCTGCACATCGGTCCTTAGACACAGACTAGAGTGTAACCCTCCTGTTTAGGGTCTCAGTGTTCCTTTGAGGCTGGCCTGCCTAAGGCCCCCTGCTTACAGTGTGCCTAGGGGTCACAGCCTCCTTTGGGCAGGCTCTCACACCACTGCTGTGCCTGTGACAAGTGACACACCCTCAGAGACCGTGGGGCCACCCTGCTCTGACGACCAAGGGACTGCTCAGGAGCCCTTCTGGAGCCACAGGTAGGGTCTGTGCATGCCCAGAGCATGGGAGGAGAGGAGGCTTCTCTCACAGTGGGTCCCACCTGCAACTGACCTTCCTCTCCACCTGCCTCTCCCTTTTTGAGTGGAGAGGAGAACACAGTACTCTCTCCCTGGGACCACTTCTTTCTGCAGCCTGAGTCCTGCCCGCCACCAAGGGTGTGTGGAGGCTGTAGAGCTGTCCAGGATCAGTGCAGGGCAAACACATGAGGCACAGATCCCTGAGCTGATGTCACACAGTTCTGGTGAGGGCATTGCTGTTGACTGCTGCCTCTCTTTATTCACTCCTTGCTGATGGATAGGGGTGCAGCTCCCAACCCAGAAAATCAGCTGGACAGAGCAACCAAGGGCTCCTGTTCCCCACACATGTTTTTGTACTTTATATGTCCAGGTACCATTCGCTACTCTGAGGAAAATGGGCGAGAGTGGGTCTGACCAGCTCTGGACTCCCCGTCCCCAGCAGGCTTCCCAGTGGCACGGTGGCCAGAGCTGCTCTGCCCCAAGACCCCGTGTTCCACTGACCTGTGGTGGGGACCCACCAGCCACTGTGCCGGCGCTCTGTCCCTTGGGAAGCGCGCGTGCCAGCCTGGCATCAGCCAGCACCTGGGTGGCCTGTTGTCACTCCATCGTTGAGCTGTCATCAGGCCCCTCCTTTGTCACTGAGCTGTGGCACTTAAAACATTCTCCCTCTGGCTCCTTTTCTCCTGTCCCCCTTCCACCACGCGCTTCGTGGTATTTCTGAATGATAACCAAGAATCATCCAGGCATCCAGCTCCCGGCGCTCCAGGTCTCCAGCAGTGAGCACGCCCGGTGCCCTGGCTGAGGGATGAGTGATGATAAATAAGTAAATCACATGGTGGGCTGAACGATTTCCCCAAATGAGCCTGTTTGTCCCAGGCACAGTGCAAAACCCTCTTCTCCTTGGTGATAACCTTTCTGCGTGCTCACATTATGCATGTATTCATGTGACTTCCTCTGCCTCGCTGCCACCTCTTCATTTAAATAAAAATAATTTATGTGGACATTCCTTCAGTTAGGATTCCCCCCCTCAATAATATTTCGTTGATGCTCTGAACCCAAATGGGGTCATTATGCTTTTGCATATCATTAGGGCTTTATGAAGAACAACAGCGACATCTGCATGTGCCGCAGTGCCACGGAGATGGGGGAAAATACAGAAAACAAACCCCAGATGAGCTCCAAGCTCATCTGGCTCTGTCTTTCCTCAGTGTCTTTGCCTCTATCACGGACACAAGTAATTGTACAGTGTAATCACATCACGGCTCATCTGAATATTCATAACCGACACAAAGACTTGGAGGAGAAGAGAAATGGGGAGGAAAAGGAAGGTAATTTAAATATAAAACAGTATTTCATTTGGAAGCAAAGTTCCCCGTCCAGCTCGAGAGATTGTCTTGCTGCTGATTCTGTCCGTCCGTCCGTCCGTCTCCTATACAGAAGAGTGGGCAGTGGGAGTGTCGCACCCGCAGCCCCCGCTGTGGAGAGAGAAAATAAAGCACAACAACAAACAGCGGCAGAACTGCCCCCAGCCAAAGGGATGTTTGAAGAGTCGCCAACGGTGGCTAACCAGCTGCTGGTCTCCAGGAAAGAAACAGTCTATTGAGGGAGCTTTATAAAGACCCCAATTAATATGTTGTGCATGTATAAGATCTACAAAGAGCCCACTGTGTTCCTCCCCCCGCAGCCACCACCTTCTCTTCCTGATCAGTGCCAGTGGAGAAGGATCTGTGCTACCAAATAATTGATTAATCACTTCAGCGGTGAAAACGCCCCTCTCCAAAATAGAGAAGAAAAACAAACACAAAAAGAGGCAACAGTTCGCTAATTAGCGTGTAAATTACCGCTGGTTCCATCCTTCTTTGTGCCTTTAAAAAGGAAAAGAAAAGGGAAAGAGTAAATATAATCCCCATCTTAATGTATATGTTGTCTTCATTTCTTTTGTACTACTTTGGTATCCTTCACCAGTATGAACCCAGCAGTGTGATGTCGAAGCTGTGGCTGGCTCTGCCAGTTCGTTCCCCAAAGAGCTCCTATTTCCATTCCACTGGAGCTTATATTCCTTTAAATGTCTAGCGCAGCATCATTTCCCCCTTTCTAATACATCACTCTGCTGGAATTAGAAGAATCCAAGGTTATATCCAACTTCAAAGGTTTCCAAGTCATCATGATTTTAGTAAAAGTAGAAGACAGATCATGGAACAAGTCCCTGGCTTTTGAAGATAGGCATCACAGGGACCTTCCTCCCTCTGTCTCGCTCTCGCTCTCCCACTCTCTCCCCCCAACTTTGTACCTCTCCAGCTCTGAATGTCCCGCGCTAGCGTGGTTTAATGATATGCAAATGAAATATGCATAAAACCATTCTACTGTATGATGATTAAACACTGGAGACATTAGCCGCCGACGCTTCACTGTTTGACTATAATAATCTTCCCCGAGCATCCACTTTGATTGCGGAGTTATGGAAACCCATAGCAGTTGGCAGAGAGGGAGTAAGAGAGAGCGAAGAAAGGAGAGGTGCAGGGATGCACCACCCATCTCTGCATTTATCCCACTCCAGGAGACATTTCCCCTCTTTGTACTGCGTTCCTACTGCTGTCTTTTGTAATCCATCCATGCGGTCGCACCAGGGCAATTAACGGGAAAAAACCCTCTTTTCTCTTAATGTTTCAAAGCTCATTAGCCAAACGATTATTCCTCATTAACAGCGAAAGCTCATTCATTAAAAGAAAAAATATGCCCAAAAGATGCCAGCACTGTTAATCCCGAGCCCTGTAGCTGGGCTGTAAATCCCATGCTAGTATTTTCCATGCAGAAAGGAAGTGCACCAATCCACCAAAAAAAAAAACAACAAAAAACCACCAGGCAAAAAGAAAACATTTTGTGAGTTTTGTAAAATCCGCAAGAGAGGCAATTAATATTCCCATTGTATGACTTTATTTTTTGTCTCTCCCTTTTGTCTCCAGTGCCCTTCCCTGGCTCAGCGCCCAGTGCCAACAGAACACCTTGCGGGATCCTCAGCAGCGCAGACAACGTAAGTAGCCAGCTGTCCCTTGACGCCCTCGTCCAGAAGCCCCCGCGCCCTCCGGACCCCGTGGAGCGCCCGCGCAGCTCCTTCCCTTGCTCGCCCTCCGAGTGCCACCTGGGTTTCACAAGTAGCACCTTCCAAATCTCTCTGTCTTCAAGTTTGTGCATGTCTGTGTGGCATCCCTCCTCCTCCTTCACTCCCATAGTGGATCTCGTGAAGGGCTTCAGATCGGCCCCATTCATCTCCCTGGTGATAGCAGTGAATGTAGATAAATCTCTGCTGCCTGCTTGCTGCTCCAGTATGATTTTTATTTTGTCTTCCGTGTACACCTAGGTCAAAAAGTGGGATGTATACTGACGGTGGGTGAGTGTGTGTGTGTCTGTGTCTGTCTCTTCCTCACTGCCTGTCGTTCTCTCTCACTGAGGCACACAAACATACATCTCCCTGCGTGTGTTACACGCGTGCACACAAATAAATACCCCCGCACAGACGCGCACGTGTGTGTACACAGAGGCACGCACACATCTCCTCACCCCGCTCGCACAGCTGCTCGGCACCGACCCGAGGCGGTGTGTGCATGTGTGTCTGTGTGTCTGTGTGTCTGTACGCGCCGCTCCGTGTGCGCGTGCATACACAGGCATCTCGCTACACCGTCAAACGTTCCCTCTCCTCCCAGCAGAGGCTGTGTGCAGTCTGATCCTGCCCTGTAAGAGCGGTATTCCTTCCTCCCTTCCTTCCCTCGGCTGTTCGGAGACCTTCGCGTTCCTTCCTCGGGGTCTCTCCCGAGCTGCAGAATTGGCACCTTTCCCTGAGGTTGTCCAAATGGCAAATGGCATCGGCCGGAGCTCGCATTCTTGCAGCTTCCCTGGGCATTTCTCCCTCCATGTCGACTACTCCCTTTTGTTTGTTGTTGACTGGGCTGGGTGTGGTTGGGGTTTTTTTGGCATTAATTGTAAACGAACCTGAATGGCAAAACACGCCAACAGCTTGCGGGGAAAAAAAAGCCAAAAAAAAAAAGCAAGCCCCACACAAACGCCTTCTGCTGCGACAGATGCCCATGTTGCCCCTGGCATGGAGAGCGGGCACAAGGGGTTTGTTGATGAGGTTTTTTCGATTGCTGTGTTTATTGTTCGCATTTCCCTTTTCCATTTATTTTTAAAGACTCCAAGATGCCGGCCTCGGCTTGGAACGGAGCGGTGTCATGGCGGAGACGACGGCCTTTGTCTCGCAGGGTGTGAAAGCATCCGTTGTGCTGGCTCCACTGCGGCAGAATGATGTCTAAAGGGGGGAAAAAGTGCTGGAAGTCCGAGTTGTGCGGCGCTGGCGGGGGAGCCCCATCCCCGTCCCCATGGCGTGCGTCCGAGGAAGGGCTCGCGGCGGAGGAGCCTGGTCTGTAATCCTGGCACTTGCGCCTCCGGTCGCTGCCTGCCGTTTGCTCCTGGGGGTCTGGATAATCTCCCTTGGCTCTACGGCACTGTCTGGCCCGCGCACAGGGCCCCCGTAACATATACCCGCTGCCGCGATCGCAGGGAGCTGTGGCGTTGCCACTGAATGGATGGCACTGTGCCAACTCCGCTGCCATCCGCCCTTGCAGCTCTTTTCCTCCCTCCTCCCTCCCGCTCTCCCCTCCTCCTCCTCCTCCCGTCGACTTGATGTTAATTAACACACGGGTTAATTGATTTTAAAAGCTGAAGAATTACAGTTAAGTTTTCCCACAGGGTGCGGACGCCAGCCGCCTGGCACGGCTCTGCCTCGCGCGGGTGCAGGGGGGCAGGGAAGAGCCCGCAGCAAAACCAGACACTGCGAAGGGATGGATGGATGGATGGACAGGCAGCCGTCGCCTGTTGGAGTGTGGCTGGGGCCGCTGACACTCCTGCCTCGTCCTTCCAGCATATCACCACTGTGTTTTGCTATAAACAATCGACACAACCCCTCCCCTCGCCTCTCCCATGCACCTGTCTCTCACAACGAGCTGTTGAAGTTTCGGCAGGGAAGCTGTGCCCCAAAGCCCCACCGCAGCCCAGGAACGTCTCACACCACGGGGCTCCCCAGCTCGAGCACCCTGCATGGCAGCGTGGAGCATCAGAGGCCCCCAGCTGTCACGGTCCTGTCCTGCCTGCCAGAGCTCAGTTCCCCTAATCGGCTCCGATGTGTCGCTTGGGGTGAAGCATCAAAACCAAGGGAAAGTTAGTTTGTTGTAATTGTGAGAGAAATAAGCCGTGCGGGCTTTGGTTTTTCACTTTCCCTTGCCCCAGTGTGCCGCTGGTGAGGGTGACAGTGTGGCAGGAGGAGGCGCAGCAGCGCTGGGAACTTGCTGCTCTCACCTTCCTGCGCTTTCATTTTATTTCATTTTGTTTTTTAAAAGCATGAAGCAAGTGAAGCGACAAGAGGAATCCATTATGCAAATCAGGTCACATTTGCATAATGTCTCATGACTGGAATATGCAAATGAGTTGTATAATTTATGAGTGCCAGTGTCTGTCTAAAAGTGTTTCCCAGAATTTATAAAAACTGCGGCGTGGGGAGGCAGCTGCCGGCTGCCCTGCCAGGAGGGTCCACACTCGCTTTGCAAAGTCTGCTCGAGTCCGGGAGCGCAAACGTCTGGGAATGAGAACTGAGCCCCCCTTCCCACCCTGTTCTCTTGCTTTATTTATTTCCTGTTTCTCCCTCAGCCAAGCTCCCACCTGCTCCCCTCGAACTTCTCCGAGGGAGCCGGGCTAGGGCCCGGGGCATGGGGCTGGATGGCCAGGCAGTCCCACAGGTGGCTCAGCCGGGGCTCGCTCGTGTCCCTTGGGGCTCTCACCAGCCGCAGAGCCCCTGCACTGTTCAGGTAAGTGAGCTCGTAGGCACGATGTGCGTTGAGGAGCCGCTTCGAGCCCCTCACGACCCTCACGGTGGGATTCCTGCTGGTTTGCTCTGCGCCAGGTCCAGTCCCTGCTCGGATATGAGCCCTGTGACCTTGGAGAGAGCTGCAAGGTCAGCGCAGGGCTGGCACTACCAGCGGAGGGACCCTGAGTGTCCTGCCCAACGCTGCAGAGTTCGCTGTCAGCACTGGAAAGGTCTCTGGAATATCCGGACATTCGGGACAGGTATCAAGACATTTTCTTTTCTTTTCTCCATCTTCTTTGCATGTCTGGTGATCTGGGGAGCACCAAGAGGATGCATTTGGGCTCTTGCGCCTAGGCAAGCTGCTGTTCTGAGCTGTCTGCACAGGGAGAGGGTAAATAACAATGTGCAGGCCCGTGGGAAGCTGTGTGGGTCACAGCCTGCCACTCTGGGCGGCATCCGACGAGGAGCAGGGGGATGGGAGAGCCCAGGGGTCGGGGCAGCTCAGCGTCAGCCTTCCCCGGCTCTGGGAAGTCCCCGAAAGGGCTTTTGGTCAAGAAAGTGTGATTTGCTGTTCTCGAGAGTCTGTGTTTCAATTGTAAAACCCAAATGTGTTTATCTCCCTGGTTCCAAATCACTTCTGGTGTTAGATACCTCCAAATTGAAGAACCTCGCGCTTTCCATCAGTTTCAAAATACCGTGTCTGTGTCTGTGGTTCGTTTAGTGGGTGCAGGTCCAGGCTGTGACAGTGAGAGTCACACCGAGCATCCTCAGGACAAAGCAGTGAGTTCATAGACTGCTTTTACCTGTGACTGGAGATTTCTGGTGTGGGAATATGAAGAGACCCTCCACATCAGGTACAAGGCAAACCGGCATGTAGTCTGTGTGACGCGCCAGTGAGAGGCAGCAGCACAGCCAGACTCTGAAACATCTTATGCTTGTTGCTGCTCAGGGTTGGTGCCTGCCCCCGCACCAAGGGGTGACCGTCCCCCCAGCACCAAGGGGTGACTGTCCCCATGCTGGTCCTTGCTGGCACAGAAAAGTAGCCGAGTCTGACCTGGAGAAGGTGCAAGACCAGGGCCACTGGGGAAGAACTGGTGTGTCCCTCTGGAGGTAGGGTGCTTTGTGGAGGGCAGGAAGGGCTGAGGGCAGTGGGAGGACGTGGGATGGTGGCCCTGGGGAATTTCCCACAGCTCTATGATCAGTGGCCCTGCAATGTCAGGAGTCAGAGATCTTTTTACCTCAAGGCAAACCACCCTGCTTCACTTGTCACAAAGGCTCCTGCAGGCTGGAAAGGAGAGGAGGATGTCTGCTTCCCTGTTGGGGTCTTCAGGGTGGCATCAGCAGATCTTACACCAGGACTGGTGTGGTTCTCCAGATGGGGGACAGGGATGGGCAGGCTGTCAGGGGGTACTCAGTCTTTCTGTGGGGAGAGCCCACTGCTGTGTCTGGAGCCGCCCCACCGTGTTCTGGGCTGTGCGGGGGGCTGGTCCTGGTCCCACTCCTTGTGCCAAGGGCTGCATGGGGAGCTGGTCCCAGTCCCTGTCCTGCTCTGGGCTGCTCGGTGTCCTGGTTCTGGCCCCCGTCCTCGCACTCTATGCTGCTTTCTGGTATTTTTATGAAACCACCAAAACACATGAATGTTCTCTCATGGTTTTGATGCTGCACCAAGGACTGGCGAATGTTTAGGGATAAAACAGCTTTTTATGGGGTGGGAGAAGGAAAGGTCATCCAGAATAGGCACTGAAACCTCTGTATCTGCCAGACAAAGATTGTCTGGTCTCTGTAGGTCAGTTACAAGGGACAGTGCGTGGGGAATCCCTCACACTGTTCATTCATGGCCTGGGTTTCTGTTGAGGTGGTGGCTTTTGCCAGCTGAACAGAGCATACCTGACAGATTCCTGTTGCTCTCTTCCAGTGTTCTCCTGTGGTTCCTCACCTGTGGCATTGGAAGAATTCCCTGCAGCTCCATCCTTGGGACTTCCTGGGGCCTTTGCCTGCAGGACTTGCTCTCTGTCCCTCGATGAGATAAGTTGTCTGAAACACAGATCCAGGGACTTGTGATCTGTGGCCTCTCTGTGCCTGGGGCTCCCCAGCAGAGCACAGTTTAGCCATGTCCCCACAGGCATTACCTGTTGTTACCATTTCCAACAAGAAGAGTTCCCATTCCACTTAGAGTCACTCCACTGCCTGCTTCCATTCTTCCACTACCAGTGCTGTTTTGAGCAGTAGGACACAGTTACAGATAACCCCCAGGAACTGCAGTTTCCTTCCCACCTCTCCTGGGTAAGGCATGCACCATCAGGCAATACCAGCCTCGGCTGGATGGATAATCCCAATTTTCCACTCCTATCGATGCCAAACTCTGTGGCAGTGGGAGCTGCTGATGCCAATGCGATGACCCACATTCTGAGCTGGCAGCTCTTCCCCTCCCTTACTCAGCCTTGCAGAAGAAGGGTGGCTGGCGCACAGACAGAGTCTGAGCACTGCTGTCTGACCAGGTCCACGCGGGCACCGGTGTGCCAGCAAAAAGCATCAGCCATTGGCATCACATCGCCAGCCCTGGCACACCTGATGGATGTGCCCAGCATCAGGAATGGCTTGCCTGCATGGGGCTTTTTGCCTGATGGTTATAGATAAAAACAGTTGTAAGCAAAGTGTGTAAAATCTTTAAATCTTTAACAAATCTCTCATTAATCCCAGCTAAGTAGATTAAAGCTGACTGCAGGCTTTAAAAAAGAAGCAAGCTGATCACTTTCAGGACAGAGAAAATAAATACAATGAAAACAATCAGAGTGTAAATGCGCAGCTCCCGTGTTCCTGGCGTAGATAAAATTAGGGTGGCAGGATGGCAGCCAGACCACTGGTCCTGGGTTCGGATGAGGCAAAGATTCAGTGAGATGAGGCAATACAGCACAATTCCGTATCAAAAGAATGACTCAAAAGCATCAAAGATGCTACAGGCATCCCTGTCCCCAGAGCCAGGACTGGGACTTTCTGCTCCAGTACCTACACATGTGTGTCTCAGAGGCAGTGCTAAAAGCTGCAGCAGTATCTCCTGCTGCTGTGATCATGTGTTTGAATGGAAGCACTGGCGTTTGATCCTGAAGATCTGGGATAGCAGTCAGGCCAAGAGCAAGTTTTTGGGGTTTGGTGGTGAGCCAGGGGAAACAGATGATGCAGGATAAATATTCTGAAGGGACACAGGCTGCTCAAACCTCATGAGCATGTGCCCAGAGAAGGGAGCTCTTGGCACTCCCCCACTTTGGCAGGTGGTGTTTGGCTCTTTGAGAGCAGCTGAGATTCGGGAGGGTTTCGCGAGCAGGGAGGGTGGTCACGTCCCTTGTCCCTCTCCCATCCCGTGAGATGAGCAGAACAGACCTGCCACGGGTGACTCAGCCTGGGCCCTCACTCCACAGTCAGAGAGCTTTAATGGCAGAAGGAAGAAGCTGAAGGTTCCAAAGCTGCCCCAGCAAAGGGCTCCTAAAACGGTGAAGCTTCCGTTCTAATGAAGTTACACTTTGTCTATTCATGGAAGGAGATGGCTCAAAACAAGGACGGGAGGGTATCCTGCCTTAGCCCAACTCTGCCAAAATGACAAGAGGTTCACGTTGTTGCTCTCAGGTGACCTCATGATATTGTACTCAGATGCTGAGTTCTGCTCCCCTTCCTCCCAAACAGGCAGCTTCCTCACCCTGCAAACTGCCCCAGGGCACAATAAGTAGGTTAATGCTTGCTTTAGGGTTAGCCTGAGGGTGAGGGTTCCCTGCAGGAATAGCAGAGTGAGGTTTCCTCTGTGCCTGTGTGAGTTCATGTGTAGGGATGCCTCCAAGGCAAATGAATTCCTACTGCTCCCATTTCATCACTGTGTGCCTCTTCCTCTTTCTTTGGGATGGTGATGTTCCTTGGGATGACAAAGCTTTGATTTTAGTTCTGCCAGGCTCATATACTTTTCCTTGCATGGTTTTTCCATTTGCCATTTGTTCTTCCATTTCCCTGCTTCCCAGTCCTTGTTCTGGCCAGGGCAGGGAGTGGGAGCTCCAATGGGTTGCGTTGGCCACGCCTCATGCTGCTTCTATGGCCAGACTGGCTCCCAAAAAGGAAAACAAACCAAAACATGTCAGTGGTTTTGAATTACAAATCTGGGTGTTCAAAATGCATGAAATGAGAAACTTCAGGCACTGACTGCAACATGAATCCACCTGTGTTGGACATGAGCGGCATTTCCTATTTCTGCTCAGACTCTTGAATACAAAGCTCAGTTAAAACAGACGTCGAGGCAGCTGTGGGTGGGGAAAACAGGGTCAGGTTGGAGAAGAGGGAGGGTTTGGTGTGTTCATCATTACAGACTTTGGCTGTGGCAAGGGAAGGTTAAAACGGTGCCTAGAACCAGGTATTCAAAGTTAATTTCCTATTTCAATTTTAACGTGTGAAGTTCCCGTGTTTAATTTACATGTAAATATTGACTCATACTGTCATATAAAAGTAGTATTGACATTTTCTATGGAAAGAGTCTCTTTTTGGTTGCCTACCACTTCTTGACCTACATTCCCAAACTACAGAACCTGCCGTACTGGTGTGGTTCAGCCCAGCCTCAGGTGTGAGTGCCTGTTCTTTGGTGACCTCCTGTGTGCATAGATCCTGCACTGGAAATGGATCCGAGTGTGGCGCACGTGGTTGTCATGTGAGGGATTCCTCACCCTGCTGTTGTGGAACCTGAAAGTATTGGTGGATGGCAAACAGTGGCTTCAGAGCTGCCTCGGTGGGGAGCTGCCTTTAGGGACAGACACAGCCACAGGGTTGTTATGTTTGTGTTACGGGGGGCAGCGGACAAGCCAGGATCCTTGCAGATAACTCCTTGTCTTCCTTGCCCGGAACAGGAATGTATTTCCTTGCGGAATTGCTGAGCACTCACAGTTTTGCTTGAAACATATGAAATGCTATGAAGTTGTTAAGTGCTTCACAAATTAGAACTAGACACCTCGAACCAAGCACCTAAAATTAGAGGACAAGTCTTGTGCTTGAGTCTGTCTCTGTTTGGCACTTGGAAAGTGCAGATGATAAAACTTTTTTCATGCAGGGGTGCTGAGATTAGGGACTGCTCCTGGAGAATTGGGAGTGATGAATGTCATAGAAATTCCACAAGCAGATTAATGGCAAAGTTGTGTGAGAGGTTTGAAAAGTGGGCACTAAATGCAAGTTGGAGCTGGAGCCACACACTGAGCTGTGGTAGGAAGCACTGACTGATGCCTTTTCTGTGCACGTATGAATTAATAAGTCCAGGATAGTGTGCGATGTGCATCACAGCCCATAGCAAATGCTTATGCAGAAGATCCCAGATTATGCTGGCAGCCTTGATTCTGTCATATCCAGTGTTCCAACAGTGTCTTGTAATTGTAGTGTTTTTCTAAAATAGTTCTACTGTAGGCACTGTTCATAAATTAAGAAATTCCATCTGCACTTGTGCATGTTTCCATACTTAGTCCAGCTAATGAGAACTGCGAGGTTCATCATCCTTTGAAAGCTTTCTCAGTAGTAAATGTGATCAGAGACACCAGAGCATTCTCCTGGCTATCAATCTGCAGATAATAGAAGGTCCATTTCTTAAGTACACACAGAAAAGGAGAAGAAGAAATACTGGCTATGACATAAAATGAATTGTCTTCCTCCATGCCCTTGTAACCTAGGGCATGTAGTGCAGGCTGCCAGCCATCGCTTTACAGATTTAGAAGTGCTGGAATCTCTCCGTCTGTAGCAGGCTGCCTGATGGATTGGTGAGTAATGGACTCGGGGAGTGCATTACCAGCGCCCAGACTAATGGCTAGCGCTTGCCCATGGCTTTGGCTATAGATCATCCACTGCGCTATTCATAAGCTCTTGCCAGTCTCTGGCACTCGTGCTGCCGCTGTAACACCGTTTGCCTGACGAATTCTGCACAACTACTGCCACATTTTCAGAAGGTGAAGAGTAAACAAGGAGAAAAGAGTGAGTACCAGTTCTCCAGTTCTCTTGCTCTTTGGAGGACAGGGTAAAAGATAAGGCAATGGACGTGGTACTCACCCACCCAGTGTTACCAGCACAGTAACCTGGAAAATACATTCGGGTTTGCTGCACACCATGAGGGACTGTCCTATCACTGCCTGAGGTGCCTGCGCCTGGGATCTTTTCTTTCCCAGACGGACCAATGTTATGGGTCGTGGCAAGATAGGAAGGGGAGGGAGAGGTGACTGGGGTGCTGAGTATGCCTCTGACATGGCCTCTGGAGTGCCTGGAGGGTGCTGTCAAGATTTGGCTGTTTGTGAGCTAAATGAGGTAGAACCAACCTTCACAGCAAAGACCATCTCCAGGGCTGACCTCTGGGCTGGCCTTGATAGACGGGACAGGTGTGTGCAGAGAGGAATGAATTGCTTCCAGTCCTGCCTGGCTCAGGAGCTTTTACTCTTCCTTTAGACTCCATGACATGAATAGGACTCCAGGGTTGTGGCTTCCTTATATGATTGGGATGAGCTGGATTCCTCTCTCCTCCTTTCACCTGGACCACTGCCCAGCCATGAGAAAAGAGCAATCCAGTTAGCTATCGATTTAAACTGGTGACCCATCCCACCGCCAGTTGTGTGAACCATCCAAGACCCGTTCCAGTTCCTGAGTCCAGCCTGGTCGCTTTACTGATCGTGAAGGTGTAAGCCTTGCTCTGCTGCTCTGGGCTCTTTGGCTTTGCATTTTTTGCAAGAAGTTACTTAAAAATATGCTTCTGCGGTTTTATTAACATATTCCTGATGAGTTTTTGGAAAGGATGAAGCCTTCATCTAAGGAATTTCCTCTACAGCAGTCATAGTAAAGATTGCTGCTAGAACCAGACAGCAGAAGCAAAATTGTAAAAAGAATGCAGATGAGGAAGTTTTTCAGTTCCAGGAGTCCTGTGCAATAAGAAATAGCCCAAACTGAGCAACAAACACTTTACATTTTCTAGTACTACTTTACTTCATGTGTGAGGGATGTTGTGCCTTTTAAGGGGATAGTGGGGTTCTCGGGGTGCTAGATATTACACTCTTTTAGAGGAAGATCTCTTTGTACCAGGGCTTGAATTTGGGCACTTCATGTAGAGCTTGGGCACCTTTCCATTGCCTGGAGCAGGGAGCGAATTCTGGTTCTTTGCATTTTTTACATTAATTCCACCAAAGTTCACCATTAATTCACCAGAAGTCTGGGGGTATTTCAGATACAGAAGCAGGTGGCAGATTCAGATTGTTGCAGAGAAAGGTGATGCTGCTGAACAGGAGAAGCTCTAAACCCAGAAATTCCCAGCGAGTATGATCCATCAGTTTATTTGCCCGCTATTTTGGGAGATGTTTCGGGTAATAAAGCGTCATCAATCTATTATTTCTTTTGGCCAATCTCTCTCAGCCTGCCTATATAAAGCTCATTGTGGCCTATATTTAACTGAGAATAACCTCTGCTTATTTCCTCTCTTCCACCGTGAGTTTTATTCCTTTAACAAGCACAACAGCATGCTGCTCCGGCTTCAAAGAGAAAATTAATTCCGTCCGCAAAAGGGTCAAGTGCTGGAAAGTGCATAGCAATGCAGTTTGCATGGCAGGATCCAGGAGATATGATGCTAATAAGATTCCAAGATGAGAACAGCAGACTGGCTCTGGGGATTCAGATGAAGGGTTCTGTAAATTTTAAAAGAAATGGTCTCCAAAAACTAATGATGTCTGCTTTCCAATTCATTAATAATGTGGAGCAGGGAGATGGGAGTGAGAAGCAGGCCATGCTTTGAAATATCAGAATGTAACGAGGAAAAAAACAGCGAGAGCTCATCTCACCGGGGTCATAAAGCTCGGAGGAACAGGCGGGCTGCAGGGGAACACAGTGTCGGTGCCTGGAGGGAAGGAAATTGCACTGTGTGTTCTGCGATGTGTAATTTATGCACAGACTCTTTGCCTGCATTGATGTAAAATTTCTATGCAGAAAAAGATGCTGCTGCATTAACAGATCCTTTTCAATGTTTTTCTTTAAGGTGACTTAGTACACAGGATATTTGATGAGTTTTAAAAACAGATATTAATTGCCTGAGCATATTTACAAATGGCTTTTGGTAAACCTTCCCCTTCACCTTTCTGCATTGCATGCACGAAACCTCAAGCTTGTTTGTAGTTAATATTGGAAGAAAACCCCTCAGGCAAAGCCTAATGAACTGAGAGCAATTCTGGGCTTCCCTCTGCAATATCTGGAGAGCCTTTGCCTTTCTGAGGGCTCTTGGACATATCGTGTGACCTTGTTGCTTTGCATCACGACAGTCTTCCATTACTGCTGCGGCATTTGGTGGTGGTGCTGCTGTGCAGACATGATGCTGGAGTCTCTCCCTTGTGCCTGCAATGGGCAGCCAATGGAAAATGTCTGTGCCTGAGCACTTTCTGGAGTGGGAAGTTGTGAGGCAGCAGGATTTACCTCTGACTTTTACTGTGACAAAGCTAGTGTGATTGTAGAGTGAGGTTAAAGTCTTCCTCCTATCTTTTCCTTTTAGCTGTGTGGTATTTTCCCATCTCACCTTAAAACCTGTCAGCAATGGCTGATGAGGTTCTGAGAGAACCTCAGTGCCACTGGGAGCTCTTCAGAGGGAGAGGGGCTCCACTGCCAGCCCTCAATCTGCCCATGGGACTGCCACTCCAGTGGGACCCCGCACCAGGCTCCTGCAGCTGGACCCGCCCGTACCAGGGCAGCGAGGGCACCGCCACAGCCACCATGCTGCTCTTCCCTCCCAGAACAGCTCGGCTCTCAGTATTAACAGATGTGCCTCAGCTGTCCCTAACGCAACCACAGAGGCATTGGCACCATCTTCAAAAGCCACAGCCTTCACCTGTGGGGGTTTTTTTGCATGTCCTTGGTCTCCAGCGAACATATATAGACTGACTTTAAAGTGAACAGCAGGGTGATACAGCCACGTGTATGAAGTCCTCATATTTGCATCTCAGATGTTTCCTTGGGGAATTTATGTCTTCAAGAAATCTCAAGAATTTCCTTGAGGGTTTTTCCAGTGAAGTTCTTGGTTGTTATTCAGTATTTCCACCCTTGCCTGCAGCCACGGTCAGTCAGTGGAGCAGGTGGGTGCTTAAAACTGCTGCAGTGGAGGCACAGTTGTGAGCATCAGGACTGTCTCATGGCAGTGGTAAAGAGGTGAAAACCAGTTGGTGTGTGGAGGCCCTTTTTGGTGCTGTTCTTCACCCAGGCACTGAGCAACTGGGTTGATTTCTGTGTCAATGATCTTCCAGCAGAAACTGCTCTGGTTTGCAGCTTGGCAGTAACATCACTGTAGCCACCAGGACTTCAGAATAAGCTGCTAAATTTTTAGGGCCTTTGCTTACTCCTGTGTTTGTCTGTGCTCCTCTGTCTATTCAGCCCAGCATTCATCTTCTCTTTCTGGGCTACCCCTCACTCCTGTGAGAGGATGTGCCTGTCAGTGATGAGTGTAGTCATTTTACAGCTTCTGCTTCCCCTTCCTCAGCACCCAACATCCATGTGATGCTCACAGGAGCTGCACAGATCCATTGCTCCTGAAAACCAGACCCTGCGCCTGTCACTTCAGTGTGTGCCCAGTAATCTGTGTTTCATGTGTCACCACCTGATACTCCAGCCAGAGGTGAGGGATGCTGCAGTGGGGGGAGATGAGTGGTGGGAGGAACACGTTTGCACCCTTCGCACAGCGAATCAGGACACGGGAATGTCAGACAGGGAAGATTTATATTTTCTGAGCTGCCTAGTTGCAGATTTCTTGTTTCATCAGAAAACCCCGACTTTTCCACTGATGCAATCCAGAGCTCTGCCAGAGGGACTGTGTCTTGGTGGTGTTCAGATGTTGCCATATGATCCCTTTTCCGCTCCTTTTCACACACACAGTGTGTGAAAACACACATTTTCCCAGCAGTTCCCTTTCCAGCGCTTCAAACCAAGCCAGGCTGTCTGATTATTCCTCATGACAGGTGTAAAAATGCCTGGATCCATGGCAGAAAACCTCCTGTGAAGAGGAAGCTCTCATTGCAAATAATGAGCCAGATTTCCGTGGAAACCTGCACTGTTCCAGAGCCTGGACAGGCCATGGATTCTTCAGCAGGATTCTGTTCTCCTAACAGATACCCAAAGGCAGGTTTTCTTTTGACTAAATATGAAAATCCATAATGCAATCAGCATGATGCCTCTTGGTATGTTTATTTTTATACTCCATTTATTTGTTTTGTTCTCAACATGTCCTTCCATTGGGAAAGAATTTTCCATACCATCTGCGTATGAGGAGTGAATGGGACTGAAGGACTATGAGAGCAGGACAGAGGTCAGTTGTGGTATTTATTATCTGAGTGGAAATGGGCACCATTTGCAGTTGTGGATTAACACACCAACTGGTCTTTTCCATAGAATAATGTTGACATTGCAAAGTTGATATTTTTAAGCAGTTGTCTTTAGGTTTCAGTATTACTAGGCTTTAGAGTCCAGTGAAGTATTTCATTCCTCATTACACTTAACGCTTCACTTTCTGTCTCTACACTCAGAAAAAAATATTTACTGTTTCAGTATTATTCTGACAATATTTTATTATTTATCTCTGCAGCCAAAGTACAAAAATAATTTAATTTCCCCAGCATGAAGATAATGCTGTGAGTCCCAGCTCTGTGGAGGGACCTGCTGTGCAGGACTGCTCCAGAGCCTCTTCCCCATGTCCAGATTCCTTCAGGCTCTTAATTCCTCTGTGTCTCCCAGCTTTGACTCCTCCTTTCTCTTTGCCTTATTTTTCCTTTTGACCACTTTTCTATGCTCTAAGGTCAAGAGTTTTCCCTATGGAAAGAAAAAGTTTAGCCTTTCCTACACCGTTTGCCCACCTGGCATCACAAGCCCCATAACAAGCCTGGCAGTGCTTGGGCACACGGGCACGACCAGTAGTGAGGGCATTCTCCAACCTCCTCTCCCTTCGGCTGCCAGCACATGGGGCAGGAGAGGGCTGTGCACCCCCTGCTCTCACTGCCACGTTCCCACCCTGGTGCTGCGGTTCTGCAGCTGGAGCCAGGCATGGCAGAGACAATGTGCTGGAGCATTCTGTCTGAGAGGAGTTCGGGGAGAGGAGAGGGAAAAAGGCTGTTAGATCTATCGCTGGCAATTTAGATTCAGAGACATTTCATCTGCAGTTCCCTCAAGTGTTGAATTGAATAAAACCAGAGCAGCGGTGGAAGAGGAGGTGGGGGAAGGGCTCCAAGCACTCTCAGCTAAACAAAAAGAGACAGGCAGCTCATAAAAAAGGAATTGCATCCTTGGGTTGGAAATCTGGATTCGCAGGGCAGGGAGGAGGCCACGTGGCAGAGCCCACCCATGGCAGGGGCCAGGCAGCACTGCTGAGGGCTCCTGGCACTCCTGCAGCCGGAGCAGATCACAAGGCTCATTTCTGGGTTTCCTGATTTTCTGTTGATTTTTTTAAGCTCCTGTTGTAAACTCAAGCAGGAATAACAGAGTCCCAGGCTTTGGTTGCAATTAAAAAAAACCCCTATCCTTCACTTTCCAGTGCTTCAGCAGAAAAGCACAAAAGCAAAACCCTCAAGGGTCAAAAATTCAGAAGAACAAGTAACTTAGCACTTATAATTTTGTAAACACTTTCTGTTGGGGGCCAGACTCATCATTCCCAAATGCAGCTGGGGGATGGCAGAACTGTTCTCACCATTAGGCATTTCTGTTCCTCTGCCTCGGAGGGAATTGCTGCTGGTGGGTGCTCTGGCTATGCACTGCAGCACCTGGATTTCCCTAGGTCTGTCCTATTCCCCAGGTGTCAGGTGAGGATGGTCTCACAGGAGCGCTCATCCTGGCCAAGGCTGGGAGGAGAGCGACAGCCATCAGAGAGAACTGGGTTACAGCAGACAGTGCATTCTTGGGGTCTCTCCTGCCTTGTGTGAGTGGGGTGCCAACACCTCTGCGGTGCCACAGGGGTGGCTGTGGCCTCCCTCAGGTGGGAAGGCAGGTCTTTTGTTTGCGCCCCTCCCCACCTTCTTTATTGCCCCTCTGCTCCCTTTTAACATGTTAGTGACAGATCTGATGCCTTACACTTTGCTCAGCCCTGCTTCAGGACAGGTCAGACACCACAGGCAAAGCCTGACCAGCACTGAGTGACCCTGTGGTACAGCTGGGCAACCTGGGCAGGTGTGTGGCACAGGGCTGATGGCAGCTCGGCCAAGTGTTGTGTTTGCATTACAGTGTTCCCTGCCTAAAAAGCGTCCTCTGCCTTCGTGGTGCACCTGCGGAATCCCACGTGAAACACAAAGGTAAGACCAGGGTGAGGAGATGGGACTCCTCAGGACAGCACCGGCACTTTCCCTTCAAGTGATTTCAGCTGTAAAACAGGGGTCATGATTACCTGTGTCACCAGAATTTGGGAGTCTGATTAGCCACATCCTGTAAAAGACTGAAGCAGCCTTACTGTAAATCCTGGACCAGAGACCAGAGAACGGGAGAGGCTGTCTCACAGGCATGTATTTATGCTGCCCTGTTTCCCTGTGCTATCGATCCAGCGGCTTGCTAAGATACAGCCCTGCCTGCTATAGTGGTCTAATTCATTTTTAAGCATCATTATTTTTCATGTTGTGGTCTTCCCCTGCTTCGGATGCTTCTCCCCGCCCACCCCCAAAAATGTCCATTCCTGTCTGTCTCTAGGCGTGCGCTGCTCCCACATGTGTGTGTGCATACCAGGGAGATGGAGAGGCAGCTTCAGCTACACTAAGCAATTAAACTCCAGTAGCTCAGGGATGAGCAGGAGGCCGTGATTTTCTTTTCCTTCGCAGTAATTGCCTCTGCAATCAGCTTTGATCACCCGAGAGCAGAAGAGATGAGTGCTGCAAGTTGACATCAGTGGTTTTAATATATCCATTTACATATACCGGAGCAGTGCAGCATACAGCTTTCCATAGCGCCTCTGACCTGAAACCATCGCCGCTCCATAGATACCTCATTTAATTTAATACTTCACCACCACTGCGGAAGCCATAGGATGGGGATGGGAGGGGGCATAATCAAGCCCTCACTCTCTCGCTCTCCGTGCATGTCTGTAAAAATGACATGAAAGTAATTGCTTTTGAAAAGCAAAGCAGAAATGGCACAATTGATTCCACTTAAATGAGAGGAGAAGGGGTGGGGGTGGGGGATGCTCACCCTAAACATGCCACCTTCTTTCCTGCTGCAAGCACATCGCTGCGTGGGGCTGCGTCGGGGAAGAAGAAAGATGGACTTGTCTGAATGGCATGGGAAGGAGAGAAGCTCGGGCAGGCAGTGCTGCTTTGGGCAGGATGAACCCCTTGGCGACCTCGGACCCACAGGCAGATGCTGCTCCACGGAGTCATGTGACATGCCCTGTTGTCACAGGCACTCCTGGTGCCAGAGAGCTGGCAGGGAGTTTCATTGCGCTGAAAATCCTGGAATCACTCTGCCTCCCAAACCCACTCACCTTCCTGGCAGCTGGGGGGAGGGGGATGATCAGGAGGCATCAGCTCCTCTCCATCTCTCATCTGTCTCTCATTATCCCTGTTGACAAAGCTTTGTGAGCCTATGGTTTTGGAATCTCTCCAGCCTGCCGCCGCTGGCGGATGCTCAGCCTTCTGCCAAGGACCTCCCAGTGCCCCCTCTGTGAGCTGCCCGGCACACCGCTCAGCCCCCCATCAGCGGAAGCTGGGACCTGGCACCGTGGGCGGAACACTGCCTGTGTGTGCTGAAATACATCTTTAATGTAGACATTAACATAATTTTGTGTTAATTACATGCAAATTGATTATTAGTGTATTTATTGAATGTTGACAGCTGGGTGACAGTCTTCAATAAATATATTTTACTAATCAGTTAGCATTAATTAATATCGAAATCCTCTCTAGGTTTAACAAGTCAGTGAACATCGATGAGGCCCCTCCGCTGCTGTGTGAGTGGGTGGTGGTGGCCAGGCAGTACTTGCAGGAAGCTCTGAAGGCCCCTTTCTCCAGGACACAGGGCTGCTTCCAGGCATATCTGAGCAGCAGAAGCAGGATGCTGTTCTCACCTGCAGTGACCACATCACTGCATGCAGGACCCTTGGTTATGGCAGGTCATGGCACAATCCCCAGCCAGCAATGCAGAGGAGTTCTTATGCTGAATTTAAGCCACCAAGCAGACCAACTCCTAAGCTGTGTGGCCAGCATTTTCTCTTGCCTCCCCTTCCTTAGCAGGGCAGGGGCCATACAGTGCCTGCTGACTGTGGCTTCTCTCGCCCGTCGCAAGAAGATGAGCAAGCGTCCCTGAGGGGTAAATGGCCAAGGCATGGGGAGACTGGCTCCGCGCTGGGGTTGATACTTGACTCTTGTCATGCTAATGCTCCTTGGTTGACATTCCTGATTCTTCCCTGCTTCCGTCTTGTGCCAACACCTTAGAGCTGGGACACCCAGAAGTGAATACGCTGAGCCCTTAGAGCCGCTCCTGTTCAGGCAGAACGGGAGGGAGATGGACAGGCTGTGGGGTACCCGAGCCCCTTCCTCTCTGCTCCGGGGACAGCAGACAGGGGAAATGCCTGAAGAGCTCGACACACAGCTGCAACAGGAGCTGGGTGTTTGGTCACTGGTTAGAATAACTTTGGTCTTGCTCAGCTGCCCTTCACTTCCCTCACCCCGGGAGTCTGACATCCCTTCCGTGAGCAGAGGCAGGTGCCCCAGTCGGCAGTCTCTGCTTTCCCGAGTTGGACATGTCTGCCTGCTGCGGGCAAGCATGTCAAATCACACCCACCATATTGGCTTCCTGTCCCCAGAACATCAGATTTTTGCAGCTAATGTGTGCGGGGGGTGTCTCCTCCTGCCAATCCCCACCCCCAGCAGCATCAGGTCTGTGCTGTTCGGGGTTTTGTTAAGCCGTTTAGTATTAATTGATTTTTTTTTCCATTTTTTCTTTCTTTCCCTGGGCGGGTCAATAGCTGGATGCTCAAGATCAGAGGATCTATCAACTGCAGACCAAGCAGAGGGAGAGGCAGGCAGACCTGGAGCAGAAATGCAGCCAGAGCAGCAGCTCAGCCAAGACCTGGGGGCCAGCCACCAGCTACGGAAGGGAGCTTGGAGAAGGTAGGAGAAGATAACAGTCCACTCTAGCTCGGCAGCTCAGGCTGAGAAGGGAACTCTATTTGATGCATTCACAGCAATAGTGATAATCTGCTGCTCTTGTTTACATGGCAGCATAAGGAAGGGCTGAAGATGTGAGAGTAAAGTCTGTCCCCTCCCAGTGAGGAGGGGAAGGTCAGGGGCAGCGGGGAGATGGCTACAGCTCTGCTGGCTGTAAATGGGTGGTGGGATTGCAGTTGCTGTGGGGGTGTGAGAGCTGTCACGCACAGGTGTCGTGGGTTTTGCTCCTGCTGCTGACCTGGGAGAGGCAGGAAGAGGATGGCCACAAAGACACTGCCTCAGGACAGAGCTGTCCTGGCTAGCGGTGACGGTGACATGCTGTGAGCCAGGAGATCAGGCTTGCTCAGACCTGTTCAGCCATGCTGCTGTGGACAAAACCCTCAGCTTGCTCCTGGACATAAGGGTGGGAGCACCCTCGTTGCCTGCTGGAGGCCTGCTGGACAGCCTGTGCCAGTCTACTCCATGCTGGGTCTGTTTGCCCCTGCCACGCCACCAACCCCTGTATTTCAGAAGCTGTAGGAGTCAGACCCTTTGCATGTGAGCCTGGCTTGGGAAAGCGCATCGCTCCCACCTCCCCAGCCATCAGGCTGTCTGCCTGATGTCCGCTCAGGCACCAGCATTCCTCAGCAGACTCCATCCACAAGGTCCCATTTGGACCCACATGGCAAACAGGGGTGAGGAGAGCTGATCCTGGACACCTGGGGAACTCCTACTGCTGCACACTGCAGCGTTACTTGCTTAACCTGGTATCCACTTGTCATCCCCTTCAGCACCACATAAGCCATTAAAAAAATGTGTCTATTTTAACAACTTGCTAGTGAAATATGCTTGGGGTTCTGGTAGAATAAACCAGGTACTTTTGACATTGGAGCACCGTACCAGCATATTGGATGACAGGATGAGCTCAGCACCACCGGTTTGTCTAAGCAACAGCTCAGAGGGCAGCATTTAAATAGGAATGGGGGGGGGGGTATCCCTCTTATTTGTCAAAGTGGAGACATTTTGTTTCATTTAATGTGGTTTCATTAAATATATTCCTATGAATATGTTTATATATCTAATGATACATACATTGCAATATATATGAACACAACACCACAATGCACTGATTAAATTTATTGCATTTCAAGGAAGGTTACAAGATGTTGTTCAATTTACTCCCACATCATCCATTGTTCTGTGTGTGAGGAGCCAGCCCAGCATGTGGGCTGAGCCACGCGTGGCAAGCTCGCATTCCAACTGCCCACAGTGAAAGTGGGAGCAGGATGTGTGTGCCTTTGTCTGTGTTTGTGGATGGTGGCAGATGGGTGAATGCAGGAGAGGGTCAGCATGTGCCTTTGTTTTGTTCTGCATATGTATATGGGTGACCGTGTGTTGATTTGTGCAAGGACAGCATGGCAGGGTGGGAATGACACTCTACTTCTTCCTACTCTTTTCCCTTCCCTTCCCTTCCCTTCCCTTCCCTTCCCTGCCCTGCCCTGCCCTGCCCTGCCCTGCCCTGCCCTGCCCTGCCCTGCCCATCTCTCCACCCATTGATACCAAATTCAGCTGAGCCTCACTGTTGGTTTCAGTGTGAAAGTGGCAAATAAAACAGCCTAGTGCTCAACTTTCTCTTACAAACCTCCCAATTAAAGCACTGAGCATCAAGCCTTGTTATATAAAAATATAACACTATTCTGTGGCAGGATAGTGTTCCACCTGGCTCTGTGTCCAGCAGCAGCTTATGGCCCTCTCTGGGAAAGCACTCGTTTCCCCTGGGAAGAACAGGGGAAGCTTGTGAAATTCACCAAGATGTTCACTCACCTTCTGTGGTGAAGGGGCTTCCTGAGCCCAAAGGGGAGCCTTTGTGTTTAACAGCCCTTGAGGAATTTTCATCCATAACTTGTCAAACTAATTTTGTAACTTAGATCTTATCCAGCTTCTGCAAAGTCCTGTAGCAGTGAGTTCCCCTGTTTGACCATGCTTGGATAAGAAGCCACCTCCTTTGGTTTGTTTTGAACCTGTCCCCTGACAAATCCCACTGTTTTATTGGAAAAGACCACGACAGTCACTCCTTAATCGCCTTCCCATGACACTTCTGATTTTATACATCTTTGTCATATTTTCTTCCCAACATCCTTCTTCCACATGGAAGGACTCCAATCTATTTTTCTGAGCCAGCCCCAGCTGCTGATACATTTCCTGTTGTGGGGGCCTGGGCCTCCCAAGGCTGGTGGTCCTGGGTCCCTGCAGCAGGCAGCAGGATTCCTCTGCAAGGAGTTCCAGGGGTAGTTTAGTACTGGGAGCATGAGTTATGGTCCTGCCCTTTACTGAAAGACTGGCAGCACAGCCCTGCTTGTCAGCTTAGTCCCCCACCTGATCATGAGCTCTCCCGGTGAATGAATTAAGATTTGGCATATCATTCTTTAATACAGCCCCCATGCTAATGTCTTTTTGAAATGAAACCGAGAAAGCTGTTAACCTCAGTTAGCCAGTTGTCCTCACCGTGACCTGGATAAATCATCCAAGCAGGAGCACTAAAGAACAGTGCTCTGGCTGTTTTGGAAAATGGAGCTGGAAGGGAAGGACTGCGCTTCCAGCTCATGCCATGAAGACTCCTCTGCACCAGGGATGTGCAGCGAAAGGACCAGAGTGTTCTTACACCGGGGGCCCTGATGAGGCTCCAGGCTGTGCGTCCACTGGTACACCCCCTCCCCTGGCAGCTGCTGAGGGGTCACAGTGTCACACCACAGGTGGAACAAAGGTGGCATGTTGTGTCTGGAGAAGAGAGGATGGATTCCCACAGGGACCCCAGGGACAGGTTTCCTCTGCTCTTGCCATCGGGCATGTTTCAACATCCAGCCCTTCTTCGTGACCATTTCCACGTGGTTTTCCACGTTCCTTCCCTTCAGCTGGAGGCTGGACTTTACCCAGGGATGTCTCCTTTACCACATTCTGAAGGCAGCTGGCCTTGAGCTGGGAAAAGAGATGAAGAGGACATTTTGGTGGCTGCCACCAGGAGATATGGATCTACAGGAGCAGGGAATTTCTCTCCATGAGCTGTTTTGACTCTGGGAGCTGTTATCTTTATAAAGGCCTCATTGCTTCTTCTGCTTTCACAGGGCATCTGCTTTTGTAGCTACTGCTCTGTGTGGCAGGGAGTTCTACTAGACAGGGTTTCTTTTGTGATTTATGATCTGGCTGTTTTGTTGGAGTTTAAGTTTTTGGGTTTTATTTCTGCATAACTGAGGGAGATCACAACACCAGCTGTATGTAAGAAACTCCTGGAAGGAGTTAAAAAGGCATCTGCTCTCCATGTCTATGAAGGAACACTCAAGAACTACTGGCCAGAGCATGCATCAGAAAAGATATGGGTTAGGAACAGTTTTCTAAAGGGAAGGAGAACAGAGCAGGTGAACAGACTGCCAGGGCCTGAGGATCCTGCATCACAAGAGAGTTTTAAGGACAGATACACAATATGCAGGGTGCTTGTAGGTTCCCCTGTTTCAGAACTGGAAGATGGACTATCAGCCTCTTGATGTTCATTCCAGTGTTGCTCATTTCCTAAATCTATCCCTGCTCATACCTTACAACACAGCTCTGCCTTTTCCAGAGCCCTACCGCAGTCTCCTTCAGCGTTTCTCCTTTTATTGCCAACCTGCCTGGTCCCAGGCTCCCTGGGAGGCTGTAACACATGCTGAAAGGAGCAAGCAGAGCCTGGAGGATGTCAGTGGGTGATGAAGGCTCCAATACCACCATCTGCATTACATGTGGTGCTGTGCCATAGGCTTTGGCCGGAGTCCCGCCCATGGTGGGGAACACATGAGTGGATGAGGCAGAGATGGGAGTGTAGATATGCTATCAGAACTTTTGGATTCAATTTCCCTTCTCAGCAGAATAGCTGTGTACAGTTTCTTACATGTGCTGCTCTGCAAATGAGTTGTGCAGGACATGGCTGCAGACAGAGACCACCTGGAGAGCACGATCAGCTTGGGGCATGCAGTTTGGCTGTGCAGGGCTGGCACAGGCAAGGGCAGAGTCTGGCTGATGGACAGAACTTGCCTCAGCTCCTCAGAGGCTGTAGGAGTCTGCTGCCCTTTGCCTTGCCCCACTGTACGAGAGCAGCCTCGGAGCATTCACAGAGGAGGGAGGAATGGTCACAGGCATAATACCCTATACCATATACCACGTCCTGCATACCATATACCTGGACTCAGAGCCATTCACAGGTACCCTGTCACCATCAGCAGAGAGACAGGGACTGAAACACATGGCCACGACAGTCAGGGGAACTACGAGCCAAGGTGAGCCATGTTATTTGTGTAGACACCAGTGGAGTACCTGTATCTGAGAGCCAGTTCTACAGCACAGTCATTAAAGAGGGAATAAAGAAAATAATAGAGCATTGATTAAAATGGTTGGCAAGGCTGATTTCTCTCCATGCAGCCTCTGAAGCAGCAGACTTTGGGGCTGGGGAGAAATAGGCAGCCTCCAGGCTGTGAGGCTAATGCAGAGCCATGGCTGTTTGTATAACTGCAAAGCTTTTAAGAGAGACTTGGGAAAACTAGCTTGGATTCCAATGAATATTTACAATTACACTGCTCCAAAGCTGAATCCAATCACAGCACTGCAATGTGCAGTCTTCGTGCATCAAAAGAAAATGAGAGGAAAACAGGAAAGATGGAGTTGCCTTTGGAGGGACTTACAAACACAGATCTCTCTGCTTCTGGCAGAACTAAAATGCTTTATTTCTGATAGGAGCAATTTATTCTTCAGGCATTTTGCTTGATATTAGAAAGTGCCTGTCTGGTTTTTGAAGTGAGAGTCTTCAATAGAAGGTCTTTAATTCAAAATGAAAGTAAGAAATGGAGAGTGTTGTGGTCTGTAATTTTGATATTGTGCTAGCAGACTCCAGAAATAGGGGAGCATTACCAAACTAGAGCAGGGCCCCTTTCCACTCACTGTGTTCTTGATCACCATCTAGAAGCAGGCTGGGCCTTTAAACCATGCTGCTAATACAGAATTTGGCTGATTCCCATGCTGGCTGAGCATTCACTGCAGCTCAGTATTGGCCTCTTCTTTCTTGTGGTAGAAGGTATGCAAAAATAATGATGACGGGGAATTACCTTGATAAAAAGATGGAGGATCTGTGACTGCTGGATTACTGCAGAGAGCAGTGTGCCACAGGATAGGAAGTGTGTGACAAAGCAGAGACGCTGCCTGAAGTAATAACGGAACAGCACCACACAGCTGACCCTTTTCAGCTGCTGCTCTGGTGCCCTGTCCACATGGCCCATACTGGCCAACCTGTCCATCCTGCCCATCCTGCCCACACAGTCCATGCTGCCTGCAGCTCTAACCTACAGGACTGTAAATAGTCAGTGGCCTTGATGTGGTCCCACAGCATGAAACACCACTGCTTTCAATTAATTTGGAGTACTTAAGGTATAGCCTCGCATTCCATCATGCAGACATTCCTTAGCACAACAGCAGGTGCTTCAAGGGAAGCACGGTGTCTGCTTACAAGCATATGACCTGGGAAAGCCACCTCTGAAGGGCAAGCCCCCTACTTCCCCACAGCCCACCAGGCAGTGTGTCCCACCCTGGACAGAGGGCAGCGGGGGGCTGCTTCCAGCCTGCACTAATCCCTCTGTGTGGTTTGAAGATGATGCTGTCTTCTAGTGCCTGTCACCTCGTGGATGCACAGATCTCTGCTGCTGGATGGCAGTCTGAAAGGATGCTGGTGGGAAATCCCGGGAAGCTGGTTTCTGATCTGAGTCAGTCGCGCTGTTGGTGCAGAGACACGCTCCATCACGAGCAGGCATGGCATGGGGTGTTCCCTGTAGCTTGGCACAGGCTGCAGTCGATAGCCCTCAGCAGGAACTTGCAGTCAGTATTATACTGCCTAAGAGGCTTAAAATCAACTGTGAAGTTTCAGTATAGCTACAAAAAACCTGTTTTCTATTTCTCCACCGGTAGCTTGTTCCAGGAGGAGACAGTGCAATTTGGTGATTGATTCCTGGAGCCTGGTTGGTGCATCCATGCTGGGGTACAGAGGCCACAGATCCTGCAGTGCTTCCTGAACACTCTGCCAGCCTCAGCCACCCGCAGCTCACGGGCTCCGGAAGCAGAAACGGGGTCTTGCATTCCATCAATGTGAGTGGATATTTTTCTCCCATTAAAATGTTTAATTTATTTTTGAATGCATATGAGCTTCGGTGGTGCACCATACCCTGTGTGAAGCAGTCCGACACAGCACGTGACATTTAAAGAAGATCTGGTTTTTGTTTTTTGGTTATTACCTGCTAATTTATGGGGTGCTGCCAGTTCTTATGTTGAAGGGACGATGAGAAATCATACTGCAGGCAACCTCTATTTGCTAAACTTGATACTATAATCCTCTTCAGTTATTTCTTTTCCAGCCTAAAGAGACTATCCACTTTTTCCTCACATGGAAAATACTCTTTGTATTTGATCATCCTTGTTGGTCTTCTCTGAAACACTTCCAAATCTTTTTCTTGAGAGAGGCAGACAGAGCTGCATATAGAAATCACAGTGCTGCTTTCACTATGGATCTGTTCAGTGGCAGAACTGTGATCTGCTCTCCATTATTTTCCTGATAATTGTTAACAGTCAGTTTGCCTTTTGGGCTGCTCCTGGGCACTAAACAAACGTTTCCACAGATCCATCTCTCCATCTTCATCTGATTTTATTCTAGCACAGCCCCAAGCCCTAATTCCTGAGGAGGAACAGAGCTACAGCAGCTGAGACTGCAGCGAGATCTTGTGAGAAAGATGGTGCAAATGCCCCAGACCTTCAGCAAGGTTAGGACCACCTGGCTGTGTCATACCTTGGAGACTGGGGACAGCTGCTAAACATCTGAAGAAAAGAAGAAATTATATAAGGTCAGCAGACCCGGCCTCTTCCAGACAGATCTACCCTCGAGTGTCTGTCCACCTGAGGGGCTGAGTGATGCTGTGGAATGCTGATGTAGCCAGATGAATCAGTGCTGGTGTGAAGTCCTATCCAAGAGCACAAATAGCATCATGTTCTTGTGATCCGCCTTTGCATTTCCTTCCTGCAGATTCCCAGGGTGAGCAGGAAGGGATTGCGCTGCCTGATCTCCTGTACCTACGGTCATGAAAATTTCACCACGTTACTCTGAAATCAGTAACTTGTCTGACTAAGATGGCTTCAGACAGGCATTTGGCTGGGCTTGAAGACATCAAGAGATGGCAAATGCACCACATCCTCCCCTGGCAGTCAGTCCCTTCATATCACTCTTACTGTTTTGGGGTTTTTCTCTCGTTACTGCTATGCCAACAGGGCTAATGAAGCTTTCTATGCAGCAGCAGTATGGTGTCAGCTTTGTTTCCGTTGGGTTTTATCCTTTATCTTAGAATACTCCTTTCTTTTTGGCCAGAGACTTAAGGTTAACCATAGAAGGGCAGGGGCAGGGGCAGAAGGGCAGGGGCAGGG
>VZTA01005686.1:35292-53693 GCA_013398855.1 Mohoua ochrocephala | reverse complement strand
AGGGAAGGGAAGGGAAGGGAAGGTAAGGGAAGGGAAGGGAAGGGAAGGGAAGGGAAGGGAAGGGAAGGGAAGGTCCTCTCTGCTTCATTTCTGTATCCCCATGCCCTCCTGCCCTTTGGAGGTTCTCCCTGTGCTCCCCACCACCAGAGTCTCCTTCCATTTACCCAGCTCCCTCTGGTTTTTGTCTCTTCTCAGCCCCCTTGCTTTTCCCTGACCTCCCACACAATGCTGCCATCACTGCTGGCTCAGAAGGAGACCCCAGAGCTGCTGATGGGACTGTCCAGGGGCATTATCCCTCTTGCAGCAACTTAGTGACTGTAACTGCAAGAACCACCAATGGCTCATGTCCTGTGACCAGACTCAAGCAGCACTGTGTTCCTTTCATTTGTTCCTTCCATTTTCCAGCAGAACTTCTACTTCCTGCTGATTTCCATCTCTTGGTTCCTTAGAGGACCACATGACTGCTCCTACACAGCTTGTGTATGTCCTTAACCCACAGATTCAAAAAACTGAGACGCAGTTGGCAGCAGCAGCAGCGGAAATGATGCCGTGATGGCATGAATACACAGCAGCACCGGCAGCAGGCAGGACGCAGCCCCAGGGACCGCCACACACCTGTGGGGTCATTCCCGTGCCCATTTGCGCCTTCCCCTGACCCTGGGGAGAGGTGTTTAAACCCAACAAGGCTAGCCCTGGGTGGCCTGTTCTGGCTGACCCTGCCTGGGCAGGACAAGGGGAGGAGCCGGGTGACCCAGTGTTTGAGCAACGGGAATGTCAGAGGTTGGCTCCTGTGTGACTGAGCTGGGTGGGCATCCACGTGCACCAACACTCTCCACTACGAGGTTCCATGGGAACATGTGGCAGCTAGAGGAACAGAGCGGACTCGAAACACTGCTGTGCACTCTGGGATGTGTCGTGGCCTTTCAGCCTCCACTAGGGACACAGCAGGGCAGAGCAGGTCCCGACCCATTATTGCTACTGTGGCTGTTTCCCCCTTCTGTTTTTACACATCCAGCTTGTTCTCTCTCCCTTCCCTGGCAGGGACCCTCTCCCTAGAGCTGCTGTGGTTTTTAATAAGTATTTTTCAAGTAGCTGACCGAGACCCCCGCAAGGATAATGAGATCATTCGCACCGCGGAATGCAAAGCCCTGCAAGCCGATTGTTGTCGCTCCCGGTGGACTCTGCCCACAGTGCCTGTATTTCTGTCGCTGTTCCTCATCCCAAACACAGCAGCGTGCCCCGGGCAGTACCGGATGGGATCGGGCCGGGGTACGGCTCCCTGCCAACACGAAGGGCCGAGAATTGTCACTGGAACCGCTCAGAAATAGCCTTTAAGGTTTATTAAGATTCTACCGACGGCGACGTTGATCCCGCTTCCCCGTTCATGAATCCCATTCCCCGTTCAGGACCCGCCAGCCCTCCGCCTGCCCCGGGTTGAGGCTGGGGTGCGGCGGGAGCACCGGGCACCCCCGCTCCGGGCAGCCCCCGGCCCGGCTCTCCCAGCACCTGACCCCCGGCACGGGCACCCTCATCCCCGGACAGCCCCGCTCTGGCAACTTCGGCTCGGCAATCCCGGCCCGGGCACCCCTGGCCCGGGCAGCGGTCCCCCCCACCTCCCGCCCAGCCCCGGCGGGGACCGCGGCAGAACAAAGGTGCTGGGGTGTGCCCAGGCGAGTGCTCAGGCGGTGCCCGGGGATGCTCGAGGGGCGCCCGGGAGAGGTTGCCCGGGGGGTGCTCGGGGTTGCTCGGGGGATGGCCGGGGGGAGTGCCTGGGGATGCTCGAGGGGTGTCCGGGGGGTGCCCGGGGGTGCTCGGGGCGGAGCCGCCCTCACGGGCAGCGCCGCGNACCTCAATTCCCCCTCAGCCCCCACCTCCCCTGAGCCCGCTCCTTTCACCTCAATTCCCCCTCAGCCCCCACCTCCCCTGAGCCCCGCTCCTTTCACCTCAATTCCCCCTCAGCCCCCACCTCCCCTGAGCCCGCTCCTTTCACCTCAATTCCCCCTCAGCCCCCACCTCCCCTGAGCCCCGCTCCTTTCACCTCAATTCTCCCTCAGCCCCCGTCCACCACTGGCACAGGTAGCCCAGAGAAGCTGTGGCTGCCACATCCCTGGAAGTGTCCAAGGCCAGGTTGGACGGGGCTTGGAGCAGCCTGGGATGGTGGAAGGTGTCCCTGCCCATGGCAGGGGTTGGAACGACATGAGCAGATGGGGAATCCTGGCTCAGGGCACCAGCGGGGCAGTGAAGACCTCAGTGTCTCTCCTCTGGGATCAGAGACTGGTAGGCAGGGCTGGAAAGGAGCCATCCAGACTTGGTTCCAAGTGGCCATGGATGGCCCATCCACAGTGTTCAACTTGCTCTGCCAAGAGGTAGCCATTCCTCCATGTGCTGAACTCCAGTTTCCGTTTGGTTTGTGTCATCTCACAGACATCAGACCAGGGTGCATTTCTGCTTGCTGATTCAAGAGCCTTCTTCCCCTCACTTGCCTCTTGCATCCTGATGTGTGACCAAATTACCCCTTGCTCTGCACTAAACCCTTCACACACCACTTGAGTTGTGCAGGCTGACGCAGTGCCCGTGACTCCTTCTGGAGCCTTTCCCAGAGCTCCAAGGTCCCCCTGCACCATAAGCACTGATAGCACACAGGTTCCCACTGCCATGAAGGGCCATGACACCTCTGCGGCTGGATGTTTGGCTGCATGAGCACACACCAGCATGTGTCACACACTACTGGGATGTGCCAGTGCAGCAGCTGCTGCACGAGCTGCTTGTGCACTCATGTAAGTACAAGCAAGACCTTAAGTCATCTCTTCTTTGGCTCCTCTGTGTGAAACAGGGATCACAGCACTTGTTTTGCAGAGAGGCCCTCCAGTTTGGTTCATGAATATAAAGTGGTTTGAGCTCCTGTGATGGAAGGTACTGGAGATGGACAAAGGGGCACCAACAGCCTAAAGCTGACGGAGGCCCAAGCAGTGATCTCACCCAGTTGCACTGTGTTTGCTAATCCAAGTGTGTAATCAGCACACGCGGGCGACATGTTGGCTTGGGCTGCGTCACACACAGCAGCTCAGAACGCTCTCACCATGAGCTCATGCTCCCCAAGAGGGGTGATTGACGTCTGTGCAGCCACCGAGGACGGGTGATGTGCAGGGGAGGATGGAGCTGGTGGTGGCAGGATCATGAGATGGGTGTCATCGACACACAGCCATGGCATAGAGACCATGCAAACCTCCTTCCTCCCCACCCCCTCTGCCCGCCAGCTCTCCTGAATGAAGTCCCAGCTTTGTTTTTCTGATTTCCATTTTGTATCCTAAAATATTCACTCCAAGTTCCGCTTGACAGACATGCCTAATCTAATCTCCATGTCTGCTTTCTAATTTTCGCAGCCAGGATAAAACAAATTGGCTGGCGTTAATTGCCTGTGCAGCGGCCTGGAGCTCTGAGCCGTGATTTACGAGCTCGGAGCAGGCGCTCTGCAACACATTTTTCTTAATTTATTTTTAATGAGTCTCTCAATTAATTTTCTTGGAAACATCTTAATGATGTTGGAGGCAGGTGTTAATGAGGTTTGTAGCAGCACCTCATTTTGCATATTTTAAAGTACTGAATGGCATGAAGCAAACTCCTGGTCCTAAAACAGAAAAAAACCTTAAGGCTGGAGAGGACTCCTGGGCTGACATTGCTGCCCTGGCTGAGGGTGAGGTGCTGCGTGGGCTACTTGGTGACTGTGAACATTGTGAGGCTGAAGCTGGTTGAGCCCACAGGGATGGCGGGACCATGGCAGCATGGGGAGGGGGGCGAGGGGCTGCTCTGGGTCATGGTTGGTGACCAGACACTTCTTAACAGATGGAATGAAAGCCTGGACACAGCACCTGGGCACTGAGACCCCTGTGCTGGCATGCCTCATATTGTGGGCACCCCATTCCCTGCACACCCCCAGCCAGACCTTTTGGGCTGGAGCTCTCCAAGACACGGGACTGGGCCGCCTGGGGCTGATGGCTTCGGGGTGCTCTGAGGTGTCTCTGCCGGCCCACGGGGTCACTGGTAATTGCTGATGCATGTGCCAGCAAGAGGCAGCAGCTGGATCGCCTTTGTTTTCTCCCAGCATGTCAGTCTTCATTAAACTGGAGGGGAATGAAAAAGGATTCACTTTTGTCCCAGCCTGAACACGGCAGCTGTTTAATTTCAATTAAGGTGGCACTGAAAAGAGTAACATTACGGCAGTAATTAAAGTGAGACAACTCCCTCCCCCTGTGCTCACACAGCAGAGGGGCCAGTTTGACCCCCCCTCCTCCCAGCACCAGCTGAGTACGGGCAGGCGGCTGTGGGTCAGGGCTGTGGGGCTGCCCCACACGCTCACAAGGAGCTGGAGCAGTGTTGAGCCCTTCAAGGCAGGCGCTGCCTGCAGCTCAGCACGGTGTGGCACATCTGTGGTACAGAGAGGCGTTGCCTGTGGCACTGTGCAGCATGGCATGGCACAGCACACGTGGCAGGAGGCTTTGTCCGGCTCTGTGCGCTGTGCGTGCTCTGTGCCCTGGCTGTCGCTGTCTGAACAAGACTGAAATCTGCAGGGAAATTTTATTTCCTTGCACTGGCAGAAATTGTGGCCAAATTCAGTTGTGTTCTGGACAGTGGGGGGTTCAGCAGCCCTGCTCACAGGACTATTGGTGCTGTGCCTGCTCCCGTCGCCTGTGACTGTGACCCGCTGGTGGAGCAGGTCGTCATGGCAACTGATGATTTCTGTAATGGTACATCTGCATTCACCTTCTGGGCCCAGTTTGGCCTTGGAAATTTCCAGTTAAAACACTTACCTGTGAAACTGCACTGAGCGTTGGCGAGGGACCACACACAGCCCAGGGAGTCCCATGTCACCAGCACAGGCCAGCAGCAGGTCTGTGCTCGCACCATCGCTGTGCATCCAACAGCCAAGGCACCACCGGCACCCCAAGACCTGCTTCACTGATCCGAGTACCTGTGCATTGCGGGGTGGCCCCAGGCAGGGCGGGACAACCAGACACATGCACTCTCAGCCTCCCCTGTCCACAGCCTCCCCTGGACACTCAGCCACCCCAGGGGCCTGTGGCCCGTGGCCCTGTCAGGATGTGCCCCTGAAGCAGGTCCCCCCAGCCCTGTCCCTTGCGTGGGTTGTGGACCACAGGGCACAGCCCTGAGCACAGCACCGCTGCCATCCCCACTGTCACCTGGCCCTGGCCACAGGCCAGCAGTGTGTCCTGGGGCTGGCCACAGACTGAGTATGGCCTGAGGACAATGCAGGGACAGCATGAGGGTGGCGAGGCCCTGCCCTGACACAAGGGTGCTGCCGTGTCCTGGACCAGTTCTGAGGACAATGGCCAGGACCTGGTGACCTCACAGTGGCATATGGGGTAGTGTCACACGGCATGCCAGGGGCACAAGATGGTGAGGAGCATGGCACAGGAAGGCTGCGGTGAGGACTGTGGGCAGCAGTAGGACCAGGTGCTGCTGAGGAGAGGGCCACAGCCCCGCACAGCTCTGCCCTGCTTTTCCCGGAGCCCCAGGCTAGGCCTCTCCTGCTGGCACCAGGTGCTCCTCAGATGGGGAGTGGCAGTGCAAAAACCATGGGATGGTGGGGCTGCCCCAGGCAGGGCTGAGTGACATCCGTGGGACTGAGGATTGTCTGGGGCCACGGGAAAGGTTATGCTCCTTCCAACAGTGAGAGAGTGGCCAAAATTCAGCACATCTGGGGAGGTTCCTGCACCTCAGGGCCAGCCTGAAGGTTCCTGTAGAGGTCTGCCAGGGGCAAAGAAGATGATACCAGAGCTGACCAGCTCCATCCAGCAGCTTCAGCAGGAGACAGAGGCCTTGCAGCCCAAGGTGAGCAGTGCCAACCCTATGCTCAACCCAGGCGCTGGTTGTGTAGCCACAGACTGGTGGCCAGGTGGCACAGGAGGCCCTGGCCAACCCATGCCTGCACCACCAGACACCTCTTCCCAGGGCTGGGGAGGGCACAAGGGCCCAGGCGTGTCCAGTCCTGCTGTGGCTGCACTGGTTCCACTGCCACCATTTCCCACAGTGGCCACGGTTCACTGCAGTGCTGAGGGCCAGCGGTGTCAGGGGCTTGGCTATTCGTGAGCCCAAAGGAACTGTCAGAACATGCACACACATGGGGTAGTGCTGCCTGGTGGGGAAGGGCTGCACCCACCCATTGGCAACACAGTCCATTGCTGCTCTGCACAAACTAGGACTGCCAGCATTGTCCAGCCCCGGTGCCTGCCCAGACAGGAGCTGCAAGACGGGCTGGCCACTGTGGCGAGCTGGACAGATGCTGCTCATGCCATGTCCTAGGGCCAAAGGCAAGCATTGGTGCTGGAGCCACAGCATGGGGAGCCCAGAGCATGCCAGGACACACAGCAGCAAGATCTGGACCCAGCTCAGGTGCTGGCCACAATACAGACATTGCAGCTGGACCTGGACTTCTGCAGGGGCACAAACCACAAACGACTGGTCCAGCTGCAGGAGCAGGAGCGTGCAGTGGAGCAGGAGCACCAGGACTTGGTCAGTCTGATGCAGCAGTTCCAGGCACTGATGGGCAAGGTATGAGTGCTGGGCACAACAGCCACAGACCAAGCTGCACGTGTCCCCCACTGCCACTCCACCCCAGGCTAGGCACCATGCCTGCCCCACAGCCTGTGCAAACACCTGGTGGCCCCCAAAGGGAGGGTAGAGCACACCCTGCCAGCTACACGTGGCTCTAACACCACCTGTACAGAGCAGCCTAGCCACAAGGCAAGCCTGGCTGGCACAGCCCAGTCCACCTAGTCTCCTGAGCAGAGCTGGAAGAATGCAGACCCCAACAGCCCCACTGGGACCCTGGGCACCATCCCAGGGCTGGTGGCACTGCTGCAGCCCACAACCTCACCAATGAGCTGGGATCACCGCTCTCCCTGTGCGCATGCTCTGTCACTGGTCAGGGAGAACAGGGATGGCTTTCCAGGGCTGCTGGGTGTCCAACAGATACTGCCACAACAGGGAGGGCACTGTGGGGACTGCACAGAGATGAGAGGGCCAGGAGCCATCAGCCTTCCTGCCTCCCACCTGGTGCAGGCCACATTCCTCTGTCACAGGCCCTCCCCAACAGCCCATTGTCCATGGGTTGTCCCAAAAAGGCTCCTTCTGTAACAGCCTCAGCTCTACACCGCAGGGGCGCAGGGTGATCCCAGACCTTGCTGGGTACTCACAGGTCAGTGATGCACCCCTCCACCGGAAGGACCAGGCGGTGCAGACAGAGATCACCTCCTGCTTGGCTGCCCACAGCCATTTTGACACCAGCCACGATATCCCAGAGGAGCGCGGAGAGCTGCTCAAGCAGGTCAGTGCCAGCAGCTCCCCCAGCCACTACACCACGCCCAGGGGCAAGCAGCCGGGGGGGGGGGCACAGGAGCCATGACAACCATGCTGCAGGGCTGACCCCTGCTCCACTTCCCCCAGAAGCCCTGGGACAGGGTGGGAGGCAGCAATGCCAGCCTGCCCCCACCACCTCACACAGCCGGGCACTGGCCAGCCCTGAGCGTCCTGTGGCACACAGAGGGCAGCTGTGCCTGTGCTCAGGGAAGGGCGCACAGCACAAGGCCAACCCACCAACGCACTGACTTCTCTGCAGCTGGGGACACAGGAGCAGAGTCAGGGCCTGCAGCACAGCCCAGCCTGGCTGCAGGAGCAGCTGGGAGCCGCCCAGGCCCAGGAGCAGCAGAGTCTGCAGCAGCTGAGCAGAGCCAAACAGGCCATCCAAGGCCTACACCGAAAAGTGGCAGAGCTGCAGCGACAGGTGAGGGCAAGGCAGGACAGGACAGGGATGCAGCCTCAGTGCCAGACACCTCTCCAGGAGAGGCTCGGCCATGGCCAACCACCCTCCCTGCCCCACAGCTTTGCTGGCAGGTGCAGGACATGGACAGCCTCCAGGCAGAGCTGGCCCAAGCCCGGCAAGAGAGCACCAAGCAGGCAGAAAAGATTGCAGCCTACAAGACACACGGAAAGCAGCTTCATCGAGAGCTGAGGAAGATGCAGAGCTTCAAGAAGCAGAGCAAACAGGAGGTAAAGATGTCTCAAGTCTTCCTGTGAAAAACCAGGAGTCTGTGCTCAGCCTGTGTCTCTCACTGTGCCACGGGCAGACCTACTCCCTCCAGGAGAGGCTGCAGGAGCTGAGCAGCCTAGCCCAACACTGGCAGCAGCTACACCTGGACAGTGAGCGAACTCTGGCTCTGCGAGAAGAGGAGCTGGTTGTCTGCAAGGTGGAGCTGGCTTTCCTTAAGGAAGAGCTCAGCAAGGTGACAGTGCAGATGCAGGATACAAACAAGCATTCGAGACACATTGGGCAGGATGCAGGAAGAGAACCCGTACCTAATGTTCAGAACACCTGAGCAGCCCCACAAGTGCGAGCAGCTGAAAAAGTGAGCAGAATTCCTGGCACAGCCTGGCCTGAAACAGGGCTGGGCCAATGGTCCCAGGTGTGCAGGGACAGCCGGGCACCAGCTGCCTGTCCGGGGCATGGGCTGTGGGAGAACAGCCTTTGCAGGAGTATGGGCCAGGCTTGAAACAGGGACAAGCTGTATTTGTCCTCCAGGTCACTTTAATTTTCTGCCTTGTTCCAGGCTCTACAGGGCAACAACCTGACAGCGCCAGCCCTGCGTGATTCTGCAGAGCTACCTCCACCCAACACCCACCTCCAGGACAAGAAGCAGCGCAAAACAAAGCAAGGATTAGACTGACAACCTTTAAACAAATAAAATTCTTTCTGTTCTGTAGCAAAATTAGTGCCAAGCACCAAAGCCTTCCAGGGCCACAAGCTGTAGAGACCTCAGAATACATTGATCAGGGTAGGTGGGCACTACCTTAAGCCTCAAAGCAACAGGTTGTGCCTTCTTAGAGACCAAAGCGGGCTGGGGTGCGTCGTGGCGTCAGGGGCTCCCCCTGCTCCTTTCGCCCAGGGGTATAGATTTTAGTAGATCTGTCAAAGAGGACAAGGGTGATTAATGGCAAATGCAACCTTTTCCTGCACCAGAACTCCCACAGGGAAGCTGGGATCCTCCACACAGGCGAGCCATGGGCAGGCAGGGCTATCACCCACCTTGCACTGCCCAGTGGGTTCCGGCGCTCCTGCTCCTCCCGACGGGCACGCAACTGCTCCTCCGCCAAAGCCATTTCCTCCTCCATGGCAGACACTTCCTCCTTGGCACGGCGGCGGTTCTCCTGGAGCAAGGCAGCAGCAGGTCAGGGACAGGAGAGGGATGGCAGCAGCAGACTCCCTGCAGGCCCACAAGCTTGCTCCCTCCATGTCAAAACACACCCATACAGCAGCAGAATGGACATGCAGAGGGCCTGCTGTTTGTCGGCTCAACCAGGACAGAATACTTACCTGGCGTGACTTGCCAGCGTGTTTGATACTGTAGAACATGGGGCCCAGCTCTGCCAGCCACTCTCCATCCACAGCAGTGACACACTGCATGTATTCCTGCAGGGGCAGAAAGATCAGGATAGCAGGATGGCACCCTTGGGGCCTGGGCGCCATTCCCAGAGCCACAGCAGCTCCCTTCCTCCCCCACTTGCTGATGGCACTTCTCAGGCTGGGACCATACCCCTTCCAGACAATTCCTCCTGGCCTCAGAAGGTGCTATGGGTTGGATTTGATGAGACCACAAGGAGGACCAAACATATCCCACAGAAGCCAGAGAAAAATAATGGGGGAAGGGACAAACAGATGACACAGACATGCCTAGTTGGTATAGATGCGAAAGGCTGAGATCTGCCACTCGGACAGATCTCAGTCTCACAGCAAAGTCGTCCCATCTTCCTTGGAGCACTCACCACCTTTCCTGCTAGCCCTCAGCTCAAGCTCACCTTGGTAGTCATCACCAATTCGTGGTACACAATGTAGTCTGGAGTGTAGCCCATGCCAAACAGAGAGCTCGTGGGGTGCAGGTGGCAGGGCATGCCTGTGCGGATGTTCACGTACTCCCCGATGCCCTGCAAGGACAAGTGCGCTTAGTCCGCCTGTTCCCAGGCAGGGCCTTGCAGCTCCCAGGCAGCTCAGACGCCTCTCACCTTCAGCTTTGCAGCCTGATGGAAATACGCAGCACAGATGCACTTCCTGACAACATCCCAGTCTGTACCACAGGATGCCAGGCTCATTCGCTGCTGCACCATAATGTCCTTGAGCTGGGCACGCACCTCCCGCACCTGCAAAGGTGTGTGCTGGTCAGATCCCTCTTCTGCATAAGGCTCTCCCCCCCAGCTTCGTGGCCACAGCCTCACCTTCCGCATGGCCTTGGCATGGATGAAGTGCTGGTTGCACCACAGGGTAGAATAGCTGTTGTTCTTCCACTGCAGGTAAACATTCAGGTAAGTCAAGTGATCGCTCTCTGGAACAGCAAATTTCTCCCGCACTTGGTCACTCTCCTCCTCTCGGCCCTGAAGGGTAAGCAAAGGACACGGGTTAGTCAAAGGGCAGGGAAGGGCCCTGAGCTGCTGGAACAGCAGCATCTTGTACCTTAGGCCGGTAAAAGATGGCAGGAACAGACAACATGGAGACAACGAGCAAGATCTCAGAGCTGCAACCCATGTCACAGGAGACAATGAGCATTTTGGAGAGTGCAGGGTCCAGTGGGAACTCCACCATGAGACGTCCTGTAGAGGTCAGACCACCTGTAGGAACAGAACAGCAATCAGCAGCTGGGCGGGCCCCAGTTCCATGGGCTGGCAGCTTCTCCCAGCCGCCAATACCTGTGTTATCCAGGGCCCCCAGGATCCACAGCTGGTACATGGAGTTCAGCATATTGTCCTCGGGGGGCGGATCCATGAAGTGGAACTGCAGCAGGTCCTGCACACCCAGGGACTTGAGCAAGAGCACTACGTTGGCAAGGTTGGTGCGCTGGATCTCAGGCACCGTGGTCGTCAGCAGCTCATTCTTGTAGGCACTCTGGGTGTAGAGCCTGGGAAGAGATGCCAAGAGCATGCTCCTCCTGTTCCAGCCACTGTGTTCCTTACAGACTTGCCAGCCTCTGCCCAGCCCAGCCCAGCATGGCACAGGGCAGCAACCCTGCACGCAGCAGCAGGACCCTGGGGAGGCACTTCTGCCCCAGCACGCTGGGGTGTCCGGGCTGCAGCACAGCACATGACCAAGCACAGCCCTTCCCTGGTCTCACAGCATAGCCTGGGAAAGGCCTTTGGCTTGGCTCTTATCCTGATGGCATCCAGGGCAGACCAGCCACAAGTGAAGATGGGCACAGGAAGAAAGTGGAGCACATCCTTTTCTCTGCAGAAGCACTAGGTCCAAAGGTGGCCTTCAGGCCTGCCTACTGCCCACGTCCTCCCAAAGTTCAAGATAATGAGCAGCTCCAGTGAGAAAAAAATATACATAACCTGATGCCAAGCTGAGGATACAACAGCAACAGGAACACCAGTGATGTGCCTACCTGAAGCAGTGGCCTGGGCCTGTCCGGCCAGCTCGGCCGGCCCTCTGATTGGCATTGGCCTGACTGATGGGGTAGATCTGCAGTGCATCCATGCCTATACGGGGGTTGAACACCTTCAGGGAACGAGAAGGTCAGACAGAAGTAAGAGGAAGGCTGGATCATGACCTCAGAACTCCCTCAACCTACCCCAGAAATCAGAGACAGACAGTACAGGAAACCCTGGCTCACCTTCAACTTGCAGTAGCCAGAGTCAATCACAAACATGATACCATCCACTGTCAGTGAGGTCTCTGCAATGTTAGTGGCAACGATGCACTTCCTGACCCCATCAGGAGCCTGCAAGCACACTACACATCAGTCATGCCCCTGGGCACGGCTCTGCTCCACTGAGGAGGAGCACAGAGCAGCGGAGGGACAGGGGTGACTCTTGGGAAGTGGGGTGGGGTACATGCTTTCTCTCACCCTCCACATACAATACAGAGGTATATCTGCACCTCTCACTCCTGCTCTGTACTGTCTCCTGCTCCAGTTTTCCCTGTCCCCACCCTAATCACAAAGCACACATCAGCACCTTCTGGAAGATTTTGGCCTGCAAGTCCGAGGGCAGCTGAGAGTAGATTGGCAGTACAGCAAGAGCAGGCGCCTTCTCCAGCTCCTCAAGGTGCTCCACAATTTGCTCTGAGGTCACCTAGAAACAAAGAGGGGTGAAAACATGAGACTGAAACAAGAAGGGGGTAGGACAGTGCCTGCCCTTCCAACTCACCTCGATATCCTCCTGGCCAGGCATGAAGACGAGGATGTCTCCAGGAGCACCAGACAAATGGACCTGCAAGGCTTGTTTCACTGCAGCCTCCACATAATCCTCCTGTGGGGTCTGAACGGCACAGCCCAGGTTAATCTGGACCAATATCCTTACCTGCCCTGTCCTGTGTGCAAGACTGTAGCACCCCACAGCCACTCCTACCCCGTCCTGTGTGTCCCCCTCAGAGTACAGCACACCCAGGTCACAACCCCCTCTTGCCAACAGAATTTCAATCCACAAGCTTGACCATACCTTGCTGAAAAGAATATCCACAGGGAAAGTGCGCCCAGGAATGTGGAAAATGGGAACGTTCCCAAAGAAGGAGGCAAACTTATCTGCATCCATGGTGGCCGAAGTGACAACAAGCTTCAGATCCGAGCGTCGGGCGACCACCTAGAAAGCAGATGAAAGGAGCAATATGGAAGGGGCATTCGTGCACGGCTGTGGGCTGTTTCCATTCTTACTGAGACAATGGCACAGGACACAGCTTCTGTTGTACTCCAGAGGCACTGGCTGTGCATGCCAGGGAACACTGATGCTGTCTGGTCAGTGCAGTTAAAAAGACCCACCAACCTTGGTGCAGGAAACCTTAAGTTCTGACATTCAGCCAGCAAGACTCTGGTAGCACTACAGGAGGCTTAACCCCCCAGAACCAGGGACCAGGATGCTGGAGCAGTCGAGCGCAGAGAGAGACGTAGCAGCTCTGCTTCCCTCTCCTGGTCCTGGCAGAGAAGGGCTGTCCCAGCTCATGTGCCCCATCCTGCTGACCTCTAGCCCAGGATCTCACACACCTCCCGAAGCAGCCCGAACAGCACGTCGGTGTTGAGCGAGCGCTCATGTGCCTCGTCCATGATGATAGCACTGTAGTTGTCCAGGTCAGCCTCCCGCAGTGACTCACGGAGCAGGATCCCATCTGTCATGTACTTGATCACTGTGTTCTCAGATGTGCAGTCCTCAAAGCGGATGGCATAGCCTACCTAGGAGGGCAGAGATACCAGAGAGTCTTCCAGTAGTCCCATGCACTCACTGTCACTGGGTGACACCCCCGCACTCCCTACCAGACTCACCTCCTCCCCCAGACGCACCCCCATCTCCTCACTGACTCGCTTGGCCACCGACATGGCGGCCACTCTGCGGGGCTGCGTGCAGCCGATCATGCCATAATCAGTGTAGCCATCCTCATGGAGATACTGCGTCAGCTGAGTTGTCTTCCCGCTCCCCGTCTCCCCCACCACGATCACAATACTGTTGTCTCTGAGGAAAAGGAAAAAGTATTTCTTCATACGACTTCAAAGAAGGGCTTTTGTGTTCTCTAGCTAAGCATCATCCTACTCAGGTGGGAGAGCTGAGCAAACACAAAGCAGTGGGTTTGTTTCCTGAGAGTACAGCTTCCCAACGGTCAGGATTCTACAATTCCTCAACTGAGTTCCCAAACATAGGCCAATGCCCTGGGGATGCCCTGGCAGCCATACCTGAGGATGGAGAGCAGTTCCTGCTGTACGGCAAAGATGGGCAGGTATTGTCTCTGCTCCAGGATTGATTTCTTCTTGGCAAACTCACTGCTGGCTTCGCTTTTTTCTTTCATATGTTCAGCAAACTTCTGCTCAGTTCTAAGGAAACACCACAAGTCCTGAAACTGCCTCTCCACACACTTTGCTATGCCCACAGCCCCCATTACCAGCTGAGCAGAGTAATTCAGAGCAAGCCCCTACTTGTAATCCACTTTGCCATCTTCTGTCACCATCTCATCCTTCTCCTCCTCTTTCTTGATCCCCATAATGTCTCCCAGTTTGGTGCCTGCCAGCTCCCAGTGCTTGTGCTGAGCCTGGAAGGAGAGAGAACAGCATAACGTTACCACAGCAAGCACAGACAAAATTCTTCCCCAGTCCTACTCATAGGAAAAAGATACTAGTCCCACAATTCCCCAGTGCAGAATGTACACTCCACTCCTACATCAGGTTCCCCTCTTCCAAACGAACTGGAGCAGAGTTTTAAGACACCAGGATGGATACAGAGACTTCAGGCACAGGATTACAAACTGCCTCCTAAGAAAATAGTTCCAGCTGCTGACCCTTCCATTAAGTTTGAACTTAAGCCTACACAGACGTGAACCAGAGATAATCTTCCTGCCCTTGCCAGGCGCTCACGGGCTTCTCTCCCACCTCTGCTATCAGTTTAGCTACCACCGCCATTCCACTCATAGTATAAGTAGCTCAAATCCAGCCCAATTTCAATGTACAAGGAACACACCTCTACCTTCCCCACAGCTATTATCGGAGCTTTAGAGAAAGTCCCTAGAAAATACCCCCAAAAACTAATCTGCTACCTTACCCCATACTCCTCCTCCTCACAACTCTTCTGTTGAAACATGACAAGGTACATCCTGCTGCCATACTGCCTGCTGACTGTCCCTAAGCTACCTGGCATTCTTCCATCTGCTTCCTTCTCCCATAATCCGAATGTCCAAGCGTACAGTGATTCATGTTCCCGGCAGTGCCCGAGAAAATCACATCACAGCAGCTGCTATGAGGCAATGCAGTAAGCTGGGCTGCCAGGATGTCCCAGGTCACAAAAACATGAACTCCTTATCATCACTGCTGCCAAAGCCTGAATGCTGCAGAGTCCAAACAAGGCTGTGAGGAACTACGTAACATGTACGGCGGACAGTAAGCCCAAGGGCTGCAGCATACCCTCTTACGCTCCTTCTGCTCCCTGTGCTTGCGCACCAACTGGCTGCCTTTCCGAGCTATGATGGCCAAATCCGAGGTGGCGTCCTTCACAGGGATGACTGGCTCTGGCTGGAGGGAAAAGGCATTGCTTTACGAAAAAGGCCTCACGTGTACGGGGCTCCCTGCCATCAGTGCCTTCAGCCACAGTCTCTACCTGCTTGGTGAAGACAATCCTTCCATCTAGGAAGGGGGGCACTAGATTGTGCACCAACAAATGCACTTTAGCAGAGTTATCCTCCTCAAAATCTTCGTCCACTTCAATCCGATGGACCACACCACTCGTCAGCATGCGATTTGTCTCCCAGCGCTCATTATCCTGCAGGAAACAACATATCAGAAACACAAAGAAGTCCCACAGAAAGCCCCAGAGATCACACCAGAACACCAAGCTTGGGCCTGGGCTCTGCACCGGCAACAGGACGGTTCAAATCTAGTGAGCCTGAAAGTAAGCACAAGGGAAGGAACAGTAATTGGAAGGAGTAGAGTACAGGAAACTGCCCATGTGAAGCACATGGTCAACAGGACCGTCTCCAAGGAAATGCAAGACAGACGTTGCCTGCAAGGCACTCAGAATACATTAGGAAGTCTGGACACAGTCCCGCTCACGTAAAGAGAGCAGCTGCCCCCAGCATCCACTGGGCCAACAGCGGACAACCCCAGCAATGTACCTCGCACTCAGAACAGCAGGAGCACGGTCCTCTGCACTCCTGCTGCCCTGGACACTGCAATCCACCAGCCACTCCAAATGGGAATTCTGCCCACGCAGGAGTTGCAGGGCTGGATTTTCCAGGGGAACTCAACCACAGTTTCCCTGTGAGCACTCCTTCGGCCTGGCCCAAGAGTGTCCTTCTCCACCTGAGAGCAAGGGCTCAACAAGTGGATCTTTCGAGGGGCAGCAAACCCCACGTGTTCAGAGCAGCCAACTCTGCGTCTTGGCCCTACCTCGTTGATCTGCCGCCGCTGTGCCGAGATCCGCTTCTGCCTCTGCTTGTGCAAGTGCTGCTCGCGCTTCTTCACATACTCCTCAGAGGAGTAGGCTAAAGGGTTGTGAAACTCATCGTAGCCCTCGTCCATCATGTACCAGTCCCGGTCAGCTTGCTGGGAAGGGAGAGGTGCAGCACTGAGCTCTGCCCATTCCCCCCAGCCTGGTGGCCCCAAGCCCCTGGCCCGCACCAGACTCTCACCCGCTGGTCATCTTCCCACTGCTGCCGCTCCTCCTCCGTCTCAAAGGCGATGCCCTCCTCCCCTTCCGTGCGTCGCCCTGGGGTGAGCCACATGGTCCAGAATGTTTCCAAGGAAACCCCAACTCTGTGCCACAGGAAAGGGGGTTCCACACTGCCCGCCCCGGGCAGCTCAGCCCAGATTCCTCACCTCTCCCTCGGGACAGGCGTGGCGTGGCCCCCAGGTGCCTCCGGTCATCGGCCCATTCGTTGTATTTGTATGATGGGGTGGGCAACGGCGTCTTATCAGAGTACCGGCTCCTCACAGACCTGAAAACAAAGCAGATGGGAGGAACCGGTGCCCACAGCCAGGCACTTCTCATACGCACACAGTCCCCTTTCTGCAGCTCCACAGCTCAAAGGACGGCCTCAGGCACTGGTACCTGTCCCGCTCCCGCCGGTCCGTGTCCCGCAGCGATGACGGTCGGTGGCTACGCTCTGAGTCTCGATAGGAAGGTGTGGGAGACGGAGATTCCCACTGCGAGCGACGGGCACTGCTGTAGCCACCATCATCTTCCTCCCAGCTGGAGCGAGATGGTGTGGCTGCATCTGGCAGAGGAGATGGGGTTTGATACCTGTTGTTCAAACAGCGGCCCTGGAGCCACCTATCACCTTCTAAGAAAGGAGCATGGAGAGAGGGTACCCATTGGCCCTCCCTCTAAGAGAAGGGGCTGACCCAGTGATTCTAAGGATTTTCCAAAGGATCACGTTTCCATCACGCAGACCCAGAACAGACCCCACTGTGCAGACATCTGCCAGATTCTCAAACGTGCAGAGCTGGCACAAGTCGAGCTGGGAGTTTTATGCTCGCCTTAACCACAAACATTACAAGGTACAAGCTCTTCTACCACCCCTGTCCTGCAAAAACAGCAGGAAGCCTAAAGTATCTCCAAGCCCCTCCCTGTCAGGTCTCACGCAAGAGCTCTACCGGGTCCCACTCCCACCTTTGGGCCGATGTCGGGGGCTCTCAGGTTCACTCCTCCTGCCACTCCGCTCTGACGAGCCATCCCTCTCTGATCTGCTGTGATGACTCCTGTCCCGCTCCTCTGCAAAAAGAAAATAGGATCAGGTGCCTATTGCACAAACAGGCTTCCCAAGCCTGCTGCAGAAATCACCACAAACATTAGTAAAGACTACAAACAGGCCAAACGACAAGCCCAGACCCAAAGCAAGGAAGCACCACAAAGATCTCTGAGCAATTACCACGGTCTCGTTTACGATCGTGGTCCCGATCCCTGCTGCGTTCCTTCTTTCGTTCCTTCTCGTCCTTGGAGGAGGCAAAGACTCCGTGTTCCCGACGCTCCCTCTCCCGCTGCCGGCTGCGTTCCCAGAACTCCTCGCTGACACCCCCCGTGTAGGAAGGTGTCTCCACGTGGACAGAGCGGTAATGTCTGGGCAGGCAGAGCAGAAAGAAGAAATGCTCAGAAGTGTCGAGCAACAGCTGCCCTTCGGCTGGTCTCGTACAACTCCAGTTCCAGCCTCTGTCACAGTGCCCCGCAGTCCCCCGCACTCTCCGCACCGGAGGCTGCGGCCCCGCCTGTCACCGACTGTGCTCACCCTGCGCTCCCTACTCGGCCGGACGCGGCCACCGCCGGCACCAGGAACCTCCCCGCAAACCCCACCTGTTCCTGCGAGCTCTGCGGTTGCTCCGGTCGGCCTCGTCCTCTTCCTCTTCTTCGTCCTCGGCGCTGCCCGCCTCGTCACGACCCTCTTCCCAGTCCTTATAGGATGCGACGCGGGATCGTTTCCCCCCGACCGCCTCCTCCTGGCGCTCCCGCCGCTTCTGCGCCGCCAGCACGTCCAGCCCCAGCAGGGAGACGCGCGGGGCCGGTGCCTTAAAGACGTGCTGCCCGGCGCCCCGCGCCCGCAGTCCCAGCCCGCCCGCCTCGCCGCTCGGGTTCGTTCCCGACAGCCGATGCAGCGACTCCTCGCTCGCCGCAGCCATCGTGGCCGCAGCGCCGCGCGGGCCCCGCAGTTCCCTTAGCGACCGTAACCCGGCTCCCGGAGCGCCGCCATAGCCGCCCCACAGTGCTCGGCGGGAGGAGCCCCTCTAGCCGAGTGCACCATAGACACAGTGGCCAGAGCCTATGGGAAAGCCGCCACCATAGAGTCCCAGCTGTGCTAGACAAGCCGCGCTCCCTGTCCGGGGGGGACTTCCGGTGTACGCACCCTCCGCAGGGTCACGTGGCCGCGGGGCGGAGTCACG
>VZTA01005686.1:0-20029 GCA_013398855.1 Mohoua ochrocephala | reverse complement strand
GGCGGGACCGGGTAAGGCGGGCCGGGCCGGGCCGGGCTGGGCTAGGGTTGCCGCCCGCGAGGGGCGGAACGGGCCCCGCGGCGGGACCTCCGCTGCCGGGGCCGGTCTATCTGTCAGGGCTGCCCGGCCGGGACCTCGGGGGCCCGGTCAGGGTTCCCGCGTCCGTCCTGATGTCAGAGGAGCCGCATCCCTTTGTCTATATGTCCGGCCGCTTGCGGGCCTGGTCCTTCTTGCCGTCTCCCGTGTGCTGGGACTGCCGGCTGGATCCCGCTATCCGGGGAGGTTGTCAAGATCTTCGTGTGCGTCCATCTGAGAAGGCTGATGGGATCCCTGTGTCCGTCTGTCAGTGGGAGGCTGACAGGATCCTTTTGTCCATCTGTCTGAGAAAGCTGATGGGATGTCTCTATCTCTCTGTCAGCGACAGGCTGATGAGATCCGTGTGCTTGTCCGTCTGAGGAGGCTGACGAGATCTCCGTGTCCATGTGTCTCGTGGGAAATGGGTTCAGCTCCTCCTTTTGTCTCTCTCTGAGAGGACTGTTGGACATGTCACCTTCCTCTGTCAGTTCAACGACAAGGATGATTATTAGGCTGCAGGAATGGACAGGAGGGAGAAGGGTGTTGGGACTGAGGTTGCAGTAATTTTTGGAGGGGACAGTCATCTTTTGGGGGGGCGGGGGGCGGGATTGCTTAAACCTTTGCCTGAGAACTGGATAGGACTGCCCGTGCACAGTGCTTTGTGACATGCTTGTGGATTGTGTTGGATGCTGGCCTGGAATCCAGCTAAGGTGATGCAGAACGAGCCCCGTAGGCAGAACGGTGGGGAATGACCCTGGGACAGCCAGCCGAGCTTGGCCAGAGATTCGGCAGGTTTCGGTGAAGTGTGTGACAGACTCTTCTCTTCTCAGATGAGCCCTCTGCAGAGGGGAGGAACACTCTGTGCTCCCAGGTCAGGGAAACATGTCCCGTCGGAAACAGACCACTCCTAACAAAGTTCACTGTGAGTATGATGTTACGCAGCATTGTGGGACCCTTGCTCTGGCTGGATTGTGGAGTGAGGTGGGGAGGAGTGGAATGATGGGAAGGGACAGCTTGTGGGGAATGGTGGTTACCCGTATTTTGTCTTAGGGTGTATAAGAAGAGAAACTGAGCTCTGTGCGTCAGGGAAGCTGGCTGTGTCCTGGCATAGCAGGACAGGGATAGGCTTGAACAAACAACTAACGTTGTAAAGGTAGGTGTGTATGTGCAGGGCCTGTAGGTGGGCTTTGCATTTGCACTGTCAGAAGTACAAGTCAGAATACTAGGAAATGTGGCTTGGGGCTCTGGCCTGTCTTGGGTAGCAAAGAAAGCTCTGAACGAGGTGGTTGGAGCATGCTGGCTGAAAGCAAGCAAGTCCTGGGTTTTGATCTTCATCCTACCACAGACTCAGCTGACTGGCCTTGGGCATGTTACTTAAGCTCGCTGTACCTCAGTTTCCTACCAGATACTGAAATAAAGCCATTTGCTCTTTCCTGTCAAGGAATGGGTGGTGGCCAAGTAATTTACGGGACAAACAAATGCTGTCTGCCAGATCATTCTTGAGCTGAGGTGGTAAGATGGATCTCTGTTTCTCCAGCATTGCCAAGACTTTAGCATTTGTTTGACAGTGGAAGGGCGGGAGATGCTGTACATCAGCACTTCTTGTGGGCAGGCTACAGCCAGGCACCAGTGGAGCTGGGAGACACAGAGGGAGGTTTGGCTGCAGAGGGGAAACTGCACACGTATAGCTTTTGTTTGGCAGCAGAGGGAAGTTGAGGGGCCTGAAACTATGCCCGTGTTCATACCCAGGTTTGTGGCTAGAGACGTGCCGGGAATTTGGGCTGGAATTAGGAAAACAAGTTTCCACTTCTGTAGACCTGTGAGAGCAAGGCTGCTGAGAGGGCCCTGTGGTTTTTTGGCTGCGGGAGCTGTCGGGAGTGTGAGACAGAGCTGAGTGCTGCAGCCCTAACACCGCCTTGCTGCTGGTGCTGCTGGCTTGCATGTCTGTGTGTTTGCGTGCTGCCTCTGTGCACAGGTACGCAACAGGCATCTGTGCATGCTGCTCTTTGTGCTAGGGGAAACACTGTGCTGGAGCTGACACCTTGCACACTCGGCGAGTGCACTGGGACGAACTGCCTCTGTCTGGGACTCGCAGCCCCACTGGCTGGGCAGCTTGGGAGAGCCAACTGAGCTGTCCTTGTTGGCCAGAGTGAGGATCTCGAGGAGTGTGGCTTGTGGCACCTGCATTGCATTGTGCTCTCCTATTCCTGCTTCTGGTTGCTGGGTTCCACAGTGGGCAGAGTAGAGGTGTAATTTGCCTGATAGTACATTAATGACTTTGGAGTTGTCGTTCTTAGAGAAATTTGGTATGTCTGGTATTTTGTCCTGTGATGCCAGTAACGTGCCTTGTGTCCGCACACTTCTGCTTCTGAGAGTGCCCAGGTATTACTGCTGCCATTGAGCTCAGGTTTATGTCAGGTATGCACTTAAGCTGTCTCCCTTGGGCCGGAGTCGGGGTCTCTTGAGTATGGAAACCTAGGGAATAAACCTGCTCTAATGGTGCAGGTAGAGTTTCCGTGGTGTTTAGCTGGGCACTTTTCTGCACTTCACTGCATAAGGGTTGTGTTCTTCAGAAGCTTGTACTATCGTATACAAAAGCCTACATGCCACAAAATTCAACTGTGCGCTGTTTTCACGGTGAACATTGCTTTTTTATCTGCAATACAAGCGATTGTATCTCCAGTCTTGGTTGCGGGGGAAGCTGTCTGACAAACACGCTACCAGTGGGCATGAGGTTATAGCATCAGGTGTGCCATGGAGAGGAATTCTGGGACCTGTTCACCTCCTTTACATGCAGTATGTTGCTACAGAGCAACTGTTCAGCAGGAGCCATCAAGAGCAGCAAGTAGGACCACAAGAAAATAAAGGGACCGAGAGATACCAGGAACTTGTCAATGGTGATGTCTTCACCTTGGGATGGAAAATCTTGTCTGTCTTATGATGAACACCACGAAATCGTTGGGACTTCTCTGTCTACCTAGCCTGCTGTGTGTCTGGAGGGCCCAGAAATGCCGTGCAGTGCCCTGACGAGGATAATCGGAGAGAGCATCAGCTCCAAGAACGGGGTGAGCCAGCAGAATGAGTCAGGCTGAGACATAGCAGACACGTTACTGGGACTTCTTCACAGGGACTGCAGTGGTTGGGAGGAGAGGAATGAAAGGGACAGCAGGTATGCAGCTTTTTACGCAGTTGCCTGCAGCTGGGGTCTGATTTGGCAGGCTACGGGGCTGGGGAAGTGCCTTTTGGATTTGCATAAATACGACTGTGCATATATGACTGGACAAATTTGATGGGAGGATGGTGCCTACTTCTTCCTTGCATGGCCACTCCATCTTCTCTTCCTTCTTGGACTCACTAGGGCAAGTGACAGCTGCCGATCTCCTCTCCCTGGCTTGTTTGGTGTCTCCTCTTTCCAGGCTTACTTTCCAGGCTTGGCATGGCCCTCATTTCACCTTGCTCTCACAACAACATGGTTTGCTGTCCTCACTTAGGACAGAATCACTTTGCTTGGCAAGCAGAGCGACCGGCTAGGAGATTGTATGGTTACAAGTCAAAACAGTTTTAAATAGAAGTTGATGTGTAAGGAAATTCAAAATAATACTGAAACAATGGTTAAACAATGATAAAAATTGTGGTAAAATTTATCACAAAAGTCTTACTGTGCACGATGGCCAGTCCCACAGCTTTAATTGTAGTCATTTCCCCTGCAGCACATAAATGGCTCTTAAAAATATAATTTTGTTTTGCCATGCGGTGCATGAAAAACACACCTGACAAAGTGCTAACAAACGGAACAGTAATAGTGGAATATACTTGTTGAAAAATAAAATGCAGTTAGATTGTTTGTGTGGAGATAGCTTAATTGATTCGATTTGGTCTTTATTTTCTCCCAGAGTATGCAGTATAAAAGTATAAAAACTCTCTAAGCAATTCATCTGTTCTTGCATTCATCCGTTAACTGCGCTTGTCACCCCATCAGTCATGGACCACTTGCTGTCTTTGTGCTTGCCAAAATTTGTTGCAGGTATTAGCATGCACTTCTCTCTCCCTGCTGTCCACAAGCTGCTTTGCTTTCTATTGCTTGTGCCCTCTGCAACTGATGCTTATTTTAGAACTCTGGAGAAGAGCTTTTGTTAGTCAGATTAATTCCTCCTTCCGAGCTCTATTTATCATGGTTCCAATATCCCATTAATCCGCTGTTTCCTTCCCTCTGACACACACATGTTCTGTGCTCTTTGGTGTTCCTTGGATTCTGCTGTCTATAATATTCCCATTTTGAAGGGAAAGTATCTTGCAAGAAGTAGCACCCAGCATTCACAACCGAGCAGAAATGTTACTTGCATCAAATCCCTTGGTTCTGAAGGGCTCCGTGGACTGCCATTGTTAACCCTTTCAATTGTGTTGTTTTTCATTTCAGTAACCACTACAGCAGTGTGGACAACCCAGAATAGCCATGGGGCAGGTGGAATAGATCCACAGTGGTGGAAAGACTTGCAAATTTCAGGTCCAGGAACACAGAGAAGACCTACATGAACAGGGACTTTTAATTGATGTACAAGGAGGGAATAAACTGACTCATCTCTGAGAGACCCTTCTGTTTAGGAAGGAAGGCAGGGGAATGATGCAGTTCCTTTGGATTTTGTTTTGTGGATTTTGGGGTGGGAGTTGTTTGTTTCTGTGTTTATTTTCCAGAACACCCGAGAGTTATCCTGCATTCATACAGTTCAAGAAGGGAAGGGCTCAGGGCTGACACCTCCCTCAGCAGACCCTAGCAGTCATGCCTGTCTGTGTTACACAGTACCGCAGGGCTGTCCCCTACCTCCACCACTGCTCACTTGGCATCCCACTCATTCACAGCAGTATGGAGAGGAGAATGGAATACAAAGCAGAGGCATTTGTGTGATCTCTCTTGTCCTACATCTCTAGCTGTTTGTAAACAACTACAGTGACTTGTTTTGGTGTTGTGGTCAGCCTGCAGCCCTTTTTGTATTTAATAAAGAAACTTCTGGAGAAGAGTCTGTGAATTCACTATTGAGCATAACATCTTTTACTTATGGCAGTGATCCTAAAGCTGTTGCCTGTCTAACTCCCCTTCTAAATGAATGGAAGCATACCCAAAGTGGGGCGGAGGTGGGGGTGTGTCTGTTTGTGAGCATGTGTGTGCAGAAACATCAAAAGTATAACCCTGGACCTATCAAACTTTAAAGCTCTAAAGCTTCATCAAAGTAGGACTTAGTCCATCAGTAGATGAACAGGACACTCTTTCCTAAGTTCTTTTGTGCTCTATTATTATAATACATAAGAAATTTTGTACGAGTGGGAGACAGTATTTTTACCTGTTTGCCTTTCCCAGTCCCGTGATGCTTTTAGATACAGGCTGTGGAGGATGCACAGGACGTCGCCTGCTAACAGCACGGGTTTGGTTAACAGCTTGCGTTGCTGGCTGCAAGCTGGTTCTTCTCTGCACTGTGCTGAGTCAATGCTCACTGGGCTCTGGGGGTGTTGTACAGAGGCTACAGGCACACGCAATTGCTCTCAGTTACTGTGACTGATGCCAGTGTTCCTCATGTGAGGAGTTCCTTCCTCTGTCACCTCAGATAAAGATCCCAGCTCTTAAATCCTGCAGGCCGTCTGTGTGGTTTGTGTAGCTGAGCAGGAACCTGCCCTGCCTTTGGACTCCAGGCTGCTGCTCAGTGGGAGCGTAATCCGTCTGAAAGGGAAAAGGGGGAAGAAAACAAACGTGTAATTGCTTCCGCAAGCAGCCTCAGTGGCATTTGGGAATTCTGTTTTGGAACTCTGTCAAAGGTAGCAGCACATCTCCCACCGTAGTTTTACATCCGTCCTCCGTTCTGCAGGTTTCCTCATTTCACCATGCTTTCTCTTTCTCTTGCAATGCTTTTTTGGTCTATGGGCTTTTATCCTGGTGGTTTGTGGGTCTCTGCTTCTTGGAGAGGGCACTGGAATTCTGTGGTGTCTGCTGCTCATACAGTCTGTATCTCAGTCCCACCAATGTGAGGCTGTCGTCCAGACATAAAAACAGCGCTCCAGGTCACGAAAACCATTTAGTGCTGGAATGGCTTCTGAAAGGGTGTCACAGCAGTCATGATGGTCCCTGCTGCTTTCAATGACAAATAGACGTGGTGCTCCTCAGCACCTCTCCTCAGGCACATGGATTGCGTTCTCAAATCTTCTCTGCGGAACCCTTTCTCACATTTCTGAAACAGAATGATAAAAGCCTTCAAATGCTTTTGGAAACCTCCATGGGGACATTGGGAACTAAAACTCTTCTCCCACGGTCTCCGTGAAACTTCTGAAGGTCTTTGAAATCTTCCATAAATTATGGCTTTTTAAAGCCCTGCCAAAATTGCAAGGTGAGCCCCAGGAAGGCAGTGTGAGTGGGAGCATGGAGCAACGCTGGCTGGAACAGCTCAGCACGTGGGAATGTACCTGTCCTTGTAAGAGGACTGGTGCTCTCTCTCTCGGGAATTCGATTTCCTGGTTATACTGGTGCCAGCTGTGGCCCTGTACTAAAAGGTAACATTATCTTCTGAAAGCTATGTCTTGATTTTATGTGAAAAATGCACTGTGTTTTCCTTGGCATTTTCACATTTGTGCTTTGAATGGTTCTTGAGCACTTATAAATCAGTTGATAAATGCAACCCAAAAGCCAGCCTGCTGGGAACTTCAGCACCTTTCCTAGGCCTCCCAGCTCATCCACTGGAAAAGGTAAATCACAACTACACCTGGAACAATGTAATTTGTTTGCTTTAATATGAAAACGAATGGTTGCCTTTTATTGTTATTCTCTGGAACCAAAACGTCTTTGAGCGGGGATTGCTGTAAGAAGTTTTCATTCAGAGCACAAATAACTACTTTCTTTCAAGGTGTTTGCCATCTCCTCTTGAGCTGAGGTACTAGTGGTCGCTGCTTTCAACAAAACAAATTGTTTTGTCCCTAAACACGCATCTCAGCTCTGTGGGTTCATTCCCTTACGTTTCTGTTTTGAGCACATGAAGTGCCAATGAGATTTATTTTAGCAAGAGCCATTCCTGGGCAAGGCAAGGTAGTTTTCTCTCCACCATATACACAGGAGAACAGCAGCTCCGAGCATAGACGCCTTCCGTAAGGGCAACTTGTCCTCATCCCTCCTGGGACAGAAGAAGGTGACAGAGCATGCCAAGGGCAACCCCTAGTTTTGATATCACTGTGGAGGGCAGGTGAGGTACCAGGCACTTAGGGAGGTGCTATTTTTGTGCAAAATGCCTGCTATAGCTGGGAATAAGACTTAAAAATTTAGAAGAGCTATGCAGTACTATCCCCGATCTGGGATACTGTCATAGTCCCCAGGGGCTTCCCCCCACCCTGAACTGTGCTGTAGGATATTGGTGGATAGCTTGGCAGCAGCAAAAGCCACCTGGCTATTTATGGCAGATATATGGGGTCACAGGTGTTCTGTGGCCGGAGTGGCACAGACGTAGTGTGCAGAGGGCAGCCCAGTGCTGCACGTTGCCACTAGTGAGACTCTTCTACACCCAGGCATTGGACTCACATCAGCAGGTGCCAGAGGCTGGTGTGGCAGGGTAGGCAAGCAGAGAAGCGACCTAAGTGCTTTCCAAGAGGTGACTCCAGAGGTTCTGCACAGTGCAGGTGAGCAGCCCCATGCCTGTTGTATTTTTGGCAAGCCTTGGCGGTGGAAGCAATGGAACAGCACCGGTCTGACTCTTTGTCCTTGTGGCTGCCAGGGGAGCAAGTCTTTGCAGGGCTGGAGGAGCAAGCCCGCCAAGCCATGATGAAAAACAACTTTCCTGGAGCTCTTGGGGACCAAAGGCCAACAATTCGTCCACTGCAAGACCCTGACTCCAGCAGCAGTGAGTTCTGCCCCTTCCAATAACAGCAAGGTAGTAGACTGGGGAGACGCTGGAAAGGGGTGAGGCTGAGGGCTGCACAGTGCGTGCGGGTCCCCTGAGGACCGTCTTACCCAGCTCCTCCTCCAGATTAGCCCTTTGCTCCAGTGCAGGACTTTGTCCTAAGGACCGGACCAGCACAGCACAGACTTGACAATGCCATGGGACCCAGTCCCATTTCACCAGAGCAGGGTGGGAACAGCAGCAGGTCTGGCTGAAGGTCTGGCAATTGTCGAGCAAGGCAGCGTAAGAGGCCATGCCCAGGGACTCAAGTGTCCTAGACCGAGTTTAAATGGAACCCCTAGTTGGAGGGGGTGGGTAGAGGCCCCTTGTGATGCTGGTCAGGGCAGTTAAGGCCTGTGAGTGCTATCAGGACCCGGACACTTGGCGTAACTGTTCTGCGCATTTCAGGTGGCAGCGATGATGAGGAAACCACTCAGGATGAAGTTTCTTCCCATACGTCCGAGGAAGATGGCTCAATGGTGAAAGTGAAGAAGGAATTAGAAAATGCAGAACGACCTGTGGCCAGAACTCCACTGATGAGAGAAAATGAGGCAAGTGTGTACTGGCTCTGCACTCACCATAGCCTCCAGGGAGAGAGAAGGGTACTGTCTAAACACTTCCTCTCCCCATCATGTTTCTTTATCTTTCTCTCCCTCCCACCTCCTCCAAACGGTGTCTCCTGGCAGGAGGAAAGGGTATGAAGAGCTTTTTGGCTGCCTGGAACAGGAGACAGCAGGCACAAACTGGCCAAGATGTTTGCAGAGTGCGTCCCCGTCCCTTGGTTCTGATTCCAATTCTCCAATTGGCTTCCCCTTGCCACAGAACAGGCCCTGCCTTCTAGAGCCACTGTGCTGGCAAGAACCTGGGTGCAAGTGAGGCCGTGAGGCTTCTGCCTCCTCTCCGCGAGATGCAGGAGTTTTGCTCAGAGGCTGCAGAAGGAGGTTTCTTTCAGATGTCAAGAACCCAAACCGGCCCCGGCAGGACTGGCCACGCAGCACTCAGTCTGCTGGCAGCACTGGGAGGAGCTAAGGAAGGGCTGTGTGGCTGCGGGGGGTCTGTGTGCCTTACACCAAAGTGGCTGTTCCTACCTGTAGGTGCCTGAGAGTTTGAATGCTGAGCCCGTGCTGGGACTGTCACAATGCCCCCTCTGCCAGCTGGAGTGTGGAAGCAGAGATCAACTCATTGCACACGTATACCAGGTAGGGATAGTTCCAAACTGTGGAGTGTCTCTGGCCTGAAGCCTCAAATCCGGAAGCAACTCAAAGCACAGGGTAACTTTGTTCTGGTCTTTGCAACCACAGAACTGAGCTTCTAGTTAGGATGTGACTGAAGTTTACAGCTGTGTAAACTGTGTCCAGAGGGTGGCCGAGGGAAAGAATTAGCAAGGCCTTGGTCTACAGATCTGGAAAACTCAACTCTATGCCAAGGCTGTCTCTGCAAGTATTTCAGGGTAAAACCAGGCAGCTCCTTCCAATTAAACATGGAAGCAATTTTTACATCATTCAGTGAGATAAAAAACCTTCCTCCTGATCATTTATTTTATACTTCATTACAGTTCCTGTAATTACCCATGAGAATAGCTGTTCTTCCTCAAAATTATTCCAGTTTTGCAAGAAATCTGTGGTGAAATCGTAGGTTTTGTTGTCAGTGCTCTCTTCATAGCACATCAAAGTTTGTAGCAGAAGGAATGAAGCAGAATTGGCCACTTACCTGTACCAGTTGTCTCCATCTAAGTGCTTCCTCACCAGCATCCTGCCTTGCTGTTAATCGAGTCACGCTTTGTCCTGCACCAGCAGCTCCTCAAATGCATTTCTGAAAACAAGGGTCGGGTCTTACAATCCCAGTGTTTTGGCCTTAATTTTTTCTCCTGCGCTGGAGTTGAGCCATAAAGGGGTTTCCTCCTTGTTTGACCTGTGACACACCAAATTTCTTGTCTTGAGCTTGGTCTAAAAGCTGGCAGACAGAGATTTAGTGGTAAAAGGTTCCCATTCCAAGAGGCTGAGCAGAATGGTTTGAGCATGCCTCGGACCGGGCAGGGAGCTGGGCAATGTGTAACTACCACCTGAGTGGTTGTTTTGCAGCACACTGGAGCGGTGGTGAGTGCCAAGAGCTACCTGTGTCCTGTGTGTGGCAGAGCCCTCAGCTCCCCAGGATCCCTTGGGAGACATCTCCTGATCCACTCAGAGGACCAGCTGTCCAACTGTGCAGTTTGTGGAGCACGCTTCACCAGCCACGCCACCTTCAACAGGTCAGGGTCACCCTGGCCAGTGAGTGGGCTAGGGCACCACATTAAAGATTAGGTGGGTTGCCTTGAATGACTCAGAAGTTGTGGCTCTGGACCCACTGAGGCCTGTAGGACAGTGCTAAACGCCCCCAGCGAGTGAGATTCTCTTGATCCCTTCCTGCAGCTCTGCATCCCCTGCCAAGATGTCTGCAGGCTGTGCTGGTAAAAGGGTCTTTCTTAGCACTGTGCAGAGCTAGAGAAGTGCAGAAAGCACTGTGGGCTCCAGTCACTGAAGAAGAATCCACCCCTTCCCTTGCCCAGCAATCCGTTGGAGTATGGCTGCACGATCCAGATGTGTTCATCATGTCCAGAGCAGGACTACAGGCAGAGACCAAAATGTTCTTTCTTTGAGTCCTGCCTCGTGGGAGATTACCCACTGACCAGTGGAATGGGGCTAAAAGGAGAAATTCAAAGATGATGGGGAGGAGCAGCCTGCTCATGTATTCCCACTCTTGCACTCTTCCAACGCAGATACTGCTCTGGGCTAATCCACTTCCTACCCTGGATAGGATAGTGCTTTATTTGAGGTACTCAGACATATCTGTGGGCAAATGATTTAGCAGAGGCCTCTGCCATGGGCTGTAGTGGGAGCATTGTTCGTGGCAGCCCATGGGCACTCAGAGACGGGGACTCTGCCCACAGCACCAAGCCTCTGACTCTGTTCCTCCTGCTTTGCAGTGAGAAGCTGCCAGAGGTGCTCAGTGCAGATCGGCTGCCGGCACCACAGAGCCAGGGCCCCTCCAGCGCTGAGGGCAAGGATGTTGCCTTCTGCACCCCTGTGTATCCTGCGGGCATCCTCCTGGTGTGCAACAACTGCGCTGCGTACCGTAAGCTGCTCGAGGCACAGACCCCCGGCATGCGCAAGTGGGCCCTGCGGCGCCAGAACGAGCCCCTGGAAGTGCGGTTGCAGCGCCTGGAGCGGGAGCGCACAGCCAAGAAGAGCCGGCGGGACAACGAGACACCCGAGGAGCGGGAAGTGAGGCGCATGCGGGATCGGGAAGCCAAGCGGCTGCAGCGCATGCAGGAGACAGACGAGCAGCGGGCACGGCGGCTGCAGAGGGACCGGGAAGCCATGCGCCTGAAGCGCGCCAACGAGACCCCCGAGAAGCGGCAAGCCCGGCTCATCCGGGAGCGTGAGGCCAAGAGGCTCAAGCGGCGCCTGGAGAAAATGGATATGATGCTCCGGGCACAGTTTGGCCAGGATCCCTCTGCCATGGCCGCTTTGGCAGCTGAGATGAACTTTTTTCAGCTGCCAGTGAGCAATGTGGAGCTGGAGAGCCAGCTGCTGGGCAAAATGACCTTTGAGGAGCAGAGCAACAGCGCGTTGCACTAAACCGCAGCCAAGAACTGTGCCACTTCTGCTGCACCCGCCACATGTGCACTAGCAGGCTTCTGCACTCAGGAGGCTGCTGTGGGTCCCTGCCTGACCCTCCCTGACAGGTGGTTTTGGTTTTCCTCTGAACCCAGGAGGAGAACAGGGCTGAGAGATGCCTGCCAAAGCAGCTCTGGTGGGAGCAGATTCTGAGGATACAGTCTGCTCTGGGGGCCAAGTCACAGCCTGTGACAGAAGGAAAATAAATTAATGTTCACGTGTATTAGTGCCCTTCTTTACCTTTTGTGCTTTGTCCTGGTTTTGGGCCCTTGCCCCGTAAAGAGGTCTAGGCTGCTGCAGTTCTGCTGTAGGTTCCCATTCCAAGAGGCTGAACAGAACGGTTTGAGCATGCCTCGGACTGGGCAGGAAGCTGTAGAAACCCACCTCAGTAAAAAAGGATCTTGTTTACTGCAGCGTGAATTACAGAGCTGAAGACTGATAGTCCACAAGTCCTCCAGGAGTAAATCCTTTGCAGTTTGTGACCATAAAAAAAGAAACAAAGGAGGACGTCTTTCTGGAAATGCCTGCGCGCACTCTTTTTTAAAACATTGTTATTACATACTTAGTTGCAGTAGCATCCATGGAAAAACTAAGGAACCTGAGGTCCTGTTTTAAGATACCCCATAAAAACAGTGAAAGAAAGGCTGGCCAAAGTAAGCAAATAGCAAACAAGTTTGCTGCTTTACTCACAAGTTAATTTTCACTTAAACAGCATTTCGGGTTTGCAAGTGAAAGAGTTGATTGAATGGTAAATAATAAGAGTAGGTCAGTTTCTAGGACTTCTATGGGTTTGCTTTTCCCTTTATTCAGCACTGGTGGGGCCACATCTGGAGACCTGTGTCCAGTGCTGGAGTCCCCGGTGCAAGAGCAACACAGACGTACCGGAGGCAAAATGTGATCGTAGCCTGTGCCTACAGGAGAAGGGTCTCGTTGCCAATAGAAATCAGTATTAAAACCGTGCGACTATGGAAATTATATTTAGGCACCTTCAAACTGCAGAAGGCAAAGCAGTGGCACAGAAGGACTCGTGGCAGGGCACAGAAGTGGTACACTCTCCATTATTTGGTTTCTTTAAGAACGAGCACCTGAAAGTGCATGGTGTAGCTTCGTGGTTCTCAGACATCAGCCCACCAAAAGCCCGTGTGCCACGCTTCAGTGTTTTGTAGCCCGAAAACCCCTATTACCTCCACAGCATTTCCAGTTAAGGTCTACTGATACGGTGGTTCAAACACCTCGGGAAAGTACTGTCTTCTCTCTGATGGCTGTTTCTCTTCTTTAAGTCAGAAATGGCAACCACAAGACTGCTACTTGAGACCAGAAGAGTCAAGTTAAAACAAGAAGCAAAACCTTTTGACTACTTAAACCCCTCATTTCCTCCTCATTTTTCAGTTTGAAAAACTTTTGATTGCAGTCCCTTAAAGCCCTAGTTAAAAGAGTTACCTTCAAAATGCATAATGTTGCATTTTTCTGGCAATAATGAACCACTCTCACAGCCAGCCCAGGGGATGCTGCTAGGAAACAGCATTGAACCTTTTCAGTGCTACAGTTTTCTCCACCTGCCACTGCAACATCTAGTTTCCTCCCTGGACAGAAGCTGTTTTAACATGACATTCATTCATCACGTAGAACTGACACCCAGGAGCCATCCCTGCTTCTCTCTCTTTGGGAAAAGGCACTGTAAAGGAGCTGTTCAGTTCCATGTTCCTTTGTTCATATCCTCCTTTGTTCTCTGATCTCTCACTTTTATCCTTACCTCTGTTCGTTTTCATACTCAAACCCACAGTTTGCTTCTGGTAATATTTGCTTTTGCTCCACGTCGCGTTTTGCTTGCCCAGCAGAGAGGTACCTTTACTCTGCAACCTGCAGTTGGAACTTTCCCTGTAGCGTCACTGACGCCTTATCTTTATTCCAAGAGGTTCAGGAGAGACCACATACCACAAAAGTATCTGAAAACACAGAATTATGGCTTATGATCCATCTGTCACCATGTATCTTGCCCTTGACATGAGTCTCCCCATCACTGTGTAAATCCAGAGAAGCCACATGCTAATGACCACTGATACTGCAGACAAGCAAAAAGTCTCAAACACCAAAGGAAAAGCTATTGGTTTATATATAGATATATATATGTATATAGATATATACTGTGTTTACAGAGTCAACAAGTTAAATGCAATATTCATAAAAGCATTAACAATAAAAATACAATCTGTTTGTAGGCAAGTACAGACTTAAAATGGTAAAACAGGAAAAAGGATCTCACCAAAGTACAAATATACAGTACAAATTGATTTATTTAAAACAGTTACAAAAAAAGCACAACAAAATAGAGATTATCCTTAGAATTATTAATGCTTTGTTAAAGATCAGGTAGGAGGAAAGGGGCAGGGACAAAGTTGGAGGGGAGCACCTGACTAGTTCTAAGGCTTTAGATACACTGCATCGGTTACATGTTAATACAGCCATATACTGGGGGTTATAGTGAGGGGTCAGCACTTATCTACAAACATCTCTCTGCCTCAGGGCAGCCCAGCCAGCTCCCTCGTGTCTCTCTCTCTCTGAGCAGACCCTCCCCGGCGCTAAGGTGCCATGAAAGCCAAAAACAACTCGAGTGTGCAGGGGCGTGTTGGCAGGGTGGGCGGCAGCAGCCTGGAAGGACCTTGGGGGCAGTTCCGTCCTTGACTGACAGGTGTGAAGGCCGTGGAAGGGCCCGGACCATTAGCATTTTAAACTATATGTGGAACACCCTGGGCCAAACTGTACAGAATGTGTGTTCGTAGCCATCTTAGCAGCTTCTGCAAAGTGTCAGGCTCTAGCACAGCTTGAAAGACAAGGAGCAGTTGTGAGTGACGCTGGGGAAAGGCACGTGTGCTGCTGCGGGCAGGAACTAGCATTTGGGCTACTCCAGCTGCTGTAGTTTCTTCTAAAATATTTTCTGAGTAACAAGGATTGTTAGTTCTCTACGGGACAAAGTGACTTCAAGTGTGGGGTGGGGACAGGGACACTTAATGTGAAAAGTGCAATATAAAAAGCTGCTCAGCAGCTGGAAGGGGAAGGCAGAGGGGCCTCTGCAGCTTCCTTCCCTTCCAGACAGAGCTTCCTCTGCATAGTCTGGTAGTGATGAGCGCTCATTGCTGTGAATGCACAGGCCCAGAGACAGGCTTGGCTCCGCTGCACAGCTAACCCCAGGCATGTTCCATGGGATGGGACAGATGGCTACAGACAGCCATTACTGCATCCCACGGACTCCTGCTACGGAGCATGAGCTGGATAAGATTAGGGCCAGGAGACCTCCTCCTCCTCCTCCTCCTCCTCCTCCTCCTCCAGGCAGGACACACCACAGCTCTCCCACCCTTCACAACAGCAGCAGGAACATGGTCTATTTCTCTGAGAAGTCTGTCACATCTCTGCCAGCAGAAAAGCCCAGGTAACCATCCCACTCTGCAATGTCTTCCTGGCTTTATCTCCTCCTTTCCCTGTAAACCCAAGAATTAAAAGCCTCCTCCGTGGGCTCATTCACAGCCTTTCTCCCTGCAGCAGAGCCTGTCTCACACTCCCTGTCCCAGGAGAGCCTCAGTGCTCAGCACAACCACCACTATGGTGCTAAGCCATACAGCCCTGCCCAGCAAGGACGGGTTCCAGTGATACCAGTACTGCTGAGCTGGGCTGGAGAGTTGCCAGTGGCCCCCTCCTGCCCACCCTTTGGGGCAGGCAGCCAGACGCACAGATTCTTCATCTCGGCCCCCCGTCATGAGCTGTGCTTCAAACCACTGCTTCCAGGGAAGAGCTGGCAGCTGAAATGCGCACAACAGTGGGACTGACAGGAGTCTGGGTAAAAGCACCAAGGTCCAGTTCACCCTGGCCTGTTTCACAGAGCTCAGGACTGCACTCAACAGAGGTGCAGCAAGCCAAAGTCCAGGTCAGCAGCCGGGTAAACAACAGGGCGAGCACCTTCACGGCCCTTCTGCTGCCTACGGTACAAAGCTATTTAAGCCACACAGCATCTTGCCTCATTTGTCAGGACTGCCCATTCAGACCACTGCACAGTGCAGCTGAGATCGAGGAGTTACAGTAACACACATGGTATAAGGCAAGCTCTCCAAATCCTCACTCCAAGACAGACTCCTGTGTTCAGAGACACGCGAGGGGCTCTGCACCCTCAGCTGCTCAGACGTTGCCTCTGTGGTGTAACCAGCCCCTCTACGTTCACATGCCATGTGTATGCGAGATCCCTTTCTCAAGTGCCTGTCACAGCCCTGAATTCCTCTGCATGCACGGTGCAAAGAACAGGCATGAGAACCTGGGCTCCTCTGCCTCCTGCCTTTGGCCACAGACACCTCAGATATCCTGAGCATTAAGTACTAATTACTGACATTAATCGAGAGTTTTACGTAGGAGAGTCCAGTCAGCAGGAGCTGTGACACCCCCAGGTGACGAAGGGGCCCAGGTGGACACCCGACTGACGAATGGGGCCGTGAAAACAGCATCTGTTGTTCCCACAGCTGCTGCACCCGAGGAGGCAGAATCTTCGCACAACAGCATCACCGTGACTTCACACATCCCAACTGCAGCTGATGAAACCAGAAGTAGTGTGTCACTTGGGAGAAGCTACACGTGATACAGGCAGCACCCTCCTCCTGGAGAACCCCGTGAGGCACAAACACTGAAGGCATGATTAGCACATATCTCACCTAAGGCCTGTCCCGATGCAGGCCCTTTAAAGGCAACAGAAATGGCTAGCAATGTGCTAGGAAAACAGGACTGAGGCCAGGATGGAAGGGACATTTTGGAGACTAACTTCCCTAATGCACAGGCGGGGCATGCGTCCATTGCACAGTCAGCAGAAGCCAACCAGTTACAGGACACGCTCCCGGGGAGTGCAGAACAGCCCTGAGACAGCACCGCTGCAAGGAGAGGTGCTGGCACACACCATTCTGTGACAGAGAGGAGTGGTGCCCCAAGAGTCAGGCACACCTGACAAATTTCAGGAAGATGAGAGCGGGGAGACAGAAACAGCATGCTGAACATCGGGACTCTGCACACCAAGAAAGGCCCTCTCCAAAGCCTGGCCCTAGCACAGAGATGGGCACCTGAACACAAGGAATACTTAACCCAGGTTAAGTCAGTGAAAACTCTTTTCTCACCAGGACAGTGACTATTCTTTATCCTAGCTGAGCAATTAGAGATGGTGTCATAACACACCATCAAAGAGGGCAGATTAGTGTAACTACAGGAGCCTTCACTCAGTAGAGTGTTATCACCACAATGAGGTATTCATACACAATTGTATTAAATCTCACCATGAAAAAGACTACTCTTGATTTTACCACATTGTTTTACAGAGGAACTCCAAAGAGAAGCATCAGAAAAACTAACACAAAACCACCCCAAAATGCCCTGTGACGCCGTGATATTTTTAGAGTCCCTACATTAATCATAGAATTGTACTTAGCACAAACTTTGTACCTTGCCTGCACATGCACAAACACTTGTCTCTTGTCTAGAGCTCATTCAGGAAACTGCCTGCAGGGAAGGATTAGCCATCTGGAATATTTTTCTGACTTAATTACAAAATAGCATCGGTCTTCTCACACAAGAAGGACGTTTTCATCCTTCCCTAGAGAATGCTGAATGTATTTTGCTCCAGATTTAAAAAAAAACCCCAAACCAATAAAATACCCAAAACCAAAATTCAACCAAACAAAAAGATCCAACCTCATTCATCCCTAGGTTAAGCCTCTGCAAAAGCTATAAGCCCAGGAGGGGTTTTCTTGAAAGTTATTAACATGGGAAGAAAGATTCGATTTGGTGGCAAACAACTAAATAGACTTTATAGCAGGAAACGGACATCTCCCATCCCAACTTGTGTCCCGTCCCAAGTGCTCAAGTTCCCTATTCACCTACACCCAAACCCATCCTTTTGGTCCTTCCTCTTGAATTTCTGTGATTCATTCAAATCTGTACATTCTTAGCAAGAAGAAAGAGCAGTTGGATTCAGTGGAAGAGACATTAATCAGAACCACCAGAGAAGCACCTCCATCCTGCCCTTGAGAGCTCCATCGGTGAACGGTCCTTTTAAAGTGCATGTGTGAAGAAAGGGGATACTGGGAGTAGAGCCCCCAAACTCCAGTGGGGACCCATCTCTCCCCATCATGAGAAAGGAGGAATAAAATCTTCAGCAATTTTATCTGCTACCTTAAGCCAAGTCTGCCCTCCTCATCTCCCCACCTGCCCCAAATGCTCGGCCCCCGCCCCGCAGGGAGTCAGTTATCCCAGGAGGTGGGAGAAAGCCCCAGCCTCCAGCCTCTGGAATGCTCTCATCATCACACACTCATGAGCACATCCCTGCTCCCCACCCCAGCTAGCCTGTCGCTGCTCCCTGAGGCACTGGAGCCCTCCTGACTCCCCAAGAGGAACTGGTCAGCCGTGGAACCGGAACGGAGCCATTCCTGCGAGGCAGAGAGCAGCCTTTGCTGGTGAGCCTATGACAGAGTCTGTGCAATTCCTCCACCTGATGGTGAGGCTCACCTGCCGCGGCCGCCCTAGCTCACACCTCCAAGGGATCATTTCCCTGCATTCGAACGCCCTTCAATAGACAGCTTGACCTCCTGGGGAATGAAAGAGGGACGGAGCAGAGAGGGCCGAGGCTCCTCTGCCTGCACGCTGTATCTTTGGAAGCCTGGGGCCAAACTGTACAGACTGCGAGCCTCGGGCTGAGAGGATTCTGCACAAGAGCTCTGGGCCGTGTTGGCTCTGTCTGCGTGGCTCTTCTTTTCAGCAGCTCTGTCAGATGGCTCTCTGGGCCCCTGAGCTGTTCGTTCCAATCTCTCCCTAGCAGATACCAGCTGATCCGTGAGAGGGGAGTTGGCCTGAGAAGCAGAGTTGCCATTCATGCTCTGTAAACTGATTGATATGCAGACATCCCCCACCTGCAGCCTGTGACAGGGCAAAGCAAAGAGCTGAGCAGTCCTCCCTGGGCTGCAGGAGGACCAGCCCTGGCCATACACAAAGAAGGGATGCTCCGGGGGCACATCAATGCTCACTTTACTTTGTTGCTCCCCAACCACAAAATGCAGTGTGACAAGCCCAGGCCACTGGCTTTCCTGAATATCCACCACAGTGCTGGAGTCGATCTTCAGGCCTCCACTCACCTCCGCACTGCGAACAAAGTCTTGAGTTTGCAGGTCCTCCACCCGCTTCAGCTCTCCTGTCGCCAGCTGGATGATGGCTCCTTTCATGAAGTGAGAGGGCAGTTGTGAGGAGCTGGGTGGCTGCAACTGGGCCAGCTCCTTTTCAAGCACATTTCCTCGAGCCTGCGCATCTGGGCTCTCCCTCACCAGGGCTTCTGAAGTGGAAGACCTGCCAGGCTCAGATCCAACGGGAACAAGGACTGGCTTGCCGTTGGCTATCACCATTCCTTTGGTTAACTGTCTCTGTCTAATAGTCTCTTCAGGGGACATTCCACACGGGCTCCGGGACCGGCTGTTCCCAGCTGCGGCCCTGTCTGTGGTGTTCCTCGGCACGTCTCCCTGCCCATCGGGGATATTATGGCAAAGGTTCAAAGGGCTCGGGTCATCTTTCCTCTGGGCTGCCAGAACATGATAATCCTGAGATGCCAACACCCCCACTACCCTCTGAACCTCCAGATCAGCGTCTGGGGTGCTCCTGTGAGTAGGCACAGAGATCTCTCTTCCCAGCATCTGATAACCCGGAAGGAACTGTCCATCGCCCGTGCATCCTGCTGCAGCCCCTGGGGGCAGACAGTCCTCAGCTGCACTGCTGGCAGAGTCCACGGCCTCGCTGGGCCTCCTGGCCACGCTTTGCTCCAGGGGCCTCTGCCCACCATTGGCCGCAGCCACCTCTGAGCTCAGCTGACTGTCTTGCTGAGGAGACTCTGGGCTCCCACCTGCTACAGGCGCCTCATAGGCTGAATACCCTGGTGGGAGGCGGGACATCTGATAATAAACAGGAATTCTCCCCGGTGCCATGTCCAGTGGCTGGGGCGCAGCGTGGTGCTGCATCTGCCCAGGAGAGGCTGCAGAGGTGGATTTGTTGAAGCTGTGGGAGGGAGAGGTAGTTTGGGGGGAAGGAGCAGCTTCTTCGGTGAACAGAGAGGCATATGGCACAAAGTGGGGGACATGGGGGGCGGTGAGGTTGGTGGAGGGAGACAGGAGAGGACTAGGCAGGAAGGCGGGAGGGACGGCATAGGGCACTGTGTAGTGGGAACCGATGAGCTGCAGGGAGGCCGAAGGGATCTGTGCATAGTGGATGGAGGGGAAGGGCACCCCCGGGTGCTGGATGATGGGCGAGGTCACGTTGAAGGCGGGGGGGAGGGGGCTCACGTTCACCACGGGGTGCAGGCCCGTGGGGGAGAAGGTGGCAGGCGGCGCT
>VZTA01005682.1:308-10310 GCA_013398855.1 Mohoua ochrocephala | reverse complement strand
CTGGTATCACACAGTACAGCAACGAAGCAATCCTGATGCTTCTACCTGCTCTGAAAAAGAACACCGTGAGAAGCACAAACAAGAATAGATACAGGCTTAGGTAGAACACCCACACGTTTTAGGTAGAACATCCACTGGACCAAGCAACATTATTACCACTGGCTCCCTGTCTAAGGCAAAAAATGCTTAGGTCAAAGACATCAGATGTGTTGTTATCTCAACCCTTTGTGCCACACGCGTGCCAAATAAGGCTGTAGTAGTTTAGGAATGGTATTCAATTTAGTATCCCATTAAAACCATGCGTCGCTCACACCCTCCCCTTCCGCTGCAGCACCCTGGAGAGAGGAATTGAAGGCACAGAAGGCAAAGATCACAGGATGAGATAAGAACAATTTACTGGAAACAGCAATGAGATAAGAAAATGAACAGTAACAGAAACAATACTAGTGACAGAGGGTACAAGAAAAGGAACAATTCACACAAACCTCCCAACAATAGGCAATACTGGATGGCTCCCCCCACCATGTTTACTTGCCTGGAGTAGAACCCCTTATCCCCTTCTCCCTGACCCCCAGCAATGACATGAAGTGGTACAGAATAACCTCCATGTCATAGCCATGCCCCCTCCTGATCCCTGCAAAAATTAGCCCTGTCCAAGCTGGAAGCAGGACAGATGAATATGTCTATATAGAGAAACACAGAATAGTTTCAAGGCAGTATATCAATCCATTAATGTGTTCTTTAACTTCCACATGTTACCTACATTAATTCTATAAATAAGGACATTTGTACACATTTGTAACAACGGTATCAGAAAAGCATGCCAACGAAACACAGGATCAAACAAAAAACCTCCAAAACATGCTTAAAGAGGAAGTGATTCACTTCTCCGTTAGTGAACAAAAACAGGTTTGTCTGGCTGTGGAATACAGGTTACATCTTGCACTGCAGACATGAGCTCAGTAAAATACAATTAAACAATTACAGAACGGTTGTGGATCTATAATAGACAAAAGACACCCCAGAGCCTCCAGTCTTCTCCATGGAGGAGAGACGCTTGCCTTTTAGTGATGCATTGAAAGATTCTTGCCTTACTTTGCTTTCACTGCCACTGAAAGACACAGATTACTCCTTCTTGTCACTCTGTGTTAGCCTGCCAGTGTTTTCTGCTTGTTTCCATTAGAACTAACACAGTCAACAAACTAAAAGGCAGCTGACTCAGTCTGACCAGGAGTGCCTTTCATAAACTACGCTTATATTTATGGCATGCCCAGGTTTATGTTGTGCTCGGGATCTGTTCCAAAATATTTCAGTTGTTAAAGAAGAGCCAAGTTTGCCAAAAGAACAGTTTATCTACACAAAGAAGTGATACCTGGAAATCCTGCCAAGTGAGAAAAAGGTCATCTATTTAAACAAACAGTGAAGTTAATAAATAGTGCCCCCCCCGCACAGGCCTGTTCAGGTCTGTCATGTGTGAACTGTGCATCTGAAGAGGGACAAGCTAGCATTACCCTTGACTCGTATAACATAACCATTTCACAGCCTTTTGGTTTTAATGCAGGCTCATTGCAGAGTGAGCATATTTTATTCTTATTTCCCAAGGCGTTTCCTATTCTAACTTAGCTTTTTCTATCAGCAAAATGGTTTGAATCCAAGGGAGGTGAAGTGCCCTTTCTTTAAAATTTGTTGTTCTTTAAATGACTTTATAACCAAACAATTTTAAAGAAGCTAGACCATTGGAAAACTGCCTCAGGATTTAGGCAGAACATCCAACACACCAGAGTTTGGGGCTTCAGCTCTGAACCCTTCGAGCTCAGGTGCCAGCAAAGCCTGGAGCTGCCTGGTGCATTCTCTAATTCCCACCTTCCCAGGCACCTACAGCAGTAACACTGTGTATGGCCAAAACCACTGATGTTTTTGATGCCAAATTTAGCTGACCAAAGTAATAAGAAATCAAGAATAAGCTCTGTTTCTGCCCAAGCCTTCTGTGAGATGTGCATTACAGTAGGCATTCCTGGAGCTCACCTAACCTTTGGCAACAAGTCACATTACAGTATCCTCTTACAGTGTTTCTCTTGTTCCTAATGCTTCTTGTATTTCTTGTTTTGCAGGAGAAAAGCTTACACAGGAAGGGTGGGGATTGCCTCTAGCCAACTTCAGAGTTAGTCTGATGCTGACAGCACTTTCCTAGAAGAGAGGTAGGAGATAAGGTTTTTGACAGCCTCAAGCTGAGTAGGGTAAGTTCACACACTCTCCTGTTTCCTAGGAGAACAGTCCAACCACTTGACTACTATGCTTATGGTAAGCCCAGCTACCATCTTCCTCCTTCTCCATCCCAGTTTCAAGTCCTTCTAAACAGTCACTTTCCTCTTGAATCTGAAGAGAGCGCTAACCTGTGAATCTGAGGGGAATTGAAAAAGTAGGTGCTTAAACAGCATGCCTTTGCTCCTTGCCTAGTTAGGATTTCCAGCATCTTGCTTTTTGTGAGTCTTTCTGGTAGTTCTAGGAGGCAACTCGCTCAGTAGGAAGGCTGTAATTTTCCCCGGGTGGTTCTTCCAAATGCCTGTTTCTCAGCACGAAGCCTTTAGAGAGCTTATATGCATTATGTAAGGTCTTGGGTTGTTTTCCCAGGCCAGACAAGGTGCACTGCTGAGTGGATAAGGAGATCACCATCTCATGTCTCTTCCATCTCCACCCATTTGCCTGCCTGCCATTGTGCATTTTTCCTCACCAAGCCATGCAGTTACAGCTGTGCATCCTTCTCCGTTGGAACTGCAGCTGTGTCAATCTCTAAGTTGCTCAGCTAAAACGAGAGGCTTATCCTCAAGGCATTTGTGAATCTCATTATTGGGAAAGTTCAAAATACATTATTGAGTTCAAAGCTAAAAACAACATACAGAAAGAATCTTTTACAAATTAAACGTCTCCTCAGACTGGAATTGAAATATCACACAATTAAAAACACCACCCCTAAAATAGTGATTAGGCCAAATTGCAGTGATTTGATAGATTTCAGTGGACTTAATACTGGTAAATATTAGTTCAGGTTTTACCTTAGACAGCATAAAATATTAGGCCAACCACTGTGTTGAAAGCAGCAGCGAAACTTGGTGGGTGTGGGTGTGGGGGTGTGTGTGTGTGTGTATGTGTGCGTGAAATAGGAAACACAGATAAGATTTTGAGAATTAGAGAATTAGATTAAATTAAATCCCTCACTGAAATGTTAGTGCCCACTATGGTCAGGGTTGCGTTCCAGATTCATTATCAAATTCGGTACTCTGTACTGACTCCCAAACGAGGATGGCTGATAACTGAAATCAAAATAATAATAAAGGAGCTATTCACTTGTGGTCTGATTGGGACTCCAAATTCTCATCAAATCAGGAGCAAATACAAAAAGTGAATTTGATCACTTCTATTTTAGGAGTTTTTTTGATTTGTATTCAACAAGCAGATATGGAAAGATGTTGTTTTCTTTTTCAAAAACATGACTCGATTTTGTTGATTGTTGAAAATTAGCTTCATGAATATTTCAGTATGGAAAAAGCATTTCATCAAGTATTCACTGACTTCATAGAGCTAATACACAATTGACTTAAAATAACTTATGTTTACAAGGCTGTATTACACGGAAAATGTGCAACTTACTTGGTCCAAGATGGGTTTTATTCAACCCAGATATCAAAGCAAAAGATCTCTGAGCATTTTGGAGCCAGTCAGTATGAGAAATACTGCAAAGGGTATTCCTTAACAGACCATATATTTTTAAGAGTAGTGGGTCTGAGTCAGGTCCAGAACTTCTGAACTGAGTTCCTCTGTTTTGACTTCTGAATGCATTCCAGTATTTCAGTGAATGGACTAGACAAATCCCAGTAAAATGCTAAAAATTTTTAAAGATTTAATTTTTAAAATTTAATATTGAAAATCAAAATCACATCTTTCTAATGGTGCATAGGCTGTAGAAAGATTTCCTTGTGAAATCACAACTTTGTGACAGAGAACCAGAACAAATTTGGGTGTGAGGGATGACAAGTAAGTACAAACATTGCTGTGTGACCAACTGTCATTGGAAGCCCATTTACTAATAGCTGTTACCATCTCCATGTTGATTTGCTAAACAGAAGTTTACAAAAATTCAGTTGTGTGGGTTTGACTTCCAGAAGACATACAGATTCCAAATACAAAGTGCTTGTCACGTACTTACTGTTATTTTGAAGACACATGTAATAGAATTCATCAGTAACATGTTTACTAGGCTTTTTACAAAAGCAAGCCACCGTCGAATCTACTGCTATAATAGGATTGCTCTGAGTCTTGTTATAAAAGAGTAATTTATTAGCCAATCTAAAATTCTCCATTTATACTTTGCATTTTCTCAGTGGTAATAAACATCAAAGTGGCTATGAATATCAGTGGTTTTAACTGCTTGCAACTTCAACAGTTTTTACTTGTTACCTCTTAGATTTCATAAAAAAAAGGGCGTGCAAGAAACATTTTGTGTGTATACAATACATTATGGAAGGCCAGGGCAGACTCCCAAGATCTGATGAACTAGTGTCGAAGTAGCATTTGGACTTGTTCTTTTGGAATTATGCTGCTGAAACTAAATGTAAATATACATGATTTCATTTTTGGATGTAAATCATATTACCTGAAAGTGTGGCAGTCTCAGAAAAATAGTTGATCTTAAATTTTTGCCATATTTTAAAAAAAGATCTGTCTAGAAAGATATCCCACTGTAGACAAGTACAAGTATTCTGGTTCTCACCAGAATCTGCTCTAGCTTAAGCGAATAGCAGAAAAAAATCTCTCATTGCACATAAAACCCCAACTCTCTGAATAAACAAAATCAGATTAAACCCCAAAAATATTTTAATTTGAAGGTAGTACTTCTAGGATAACCTTAAGCTTCAGAAAAATGTCAGTTCTTATCAAAGTAAAGGTTACATTGATATCTACAGTGTGTCATATTTGTGTGATGCTACTGGAGACCTCTCTAAACTGAAGGCCAACATGTCAATTACTAATGGTTCATATAGTGTAGCCATAAGTGCTCGGTTTCTCTGATAGAGTCTTTTTGTTTTTAATGAAGAGTGTATCATACAGACATTTACACAAACTTCTAAGTAAACATGTTACCCTGGTTGATTTTATCAGTTTTAGGTGCTTTCCATATCAAAGCCCTGCATAAGCTTACTGATTGATTATCATTAGTGTGCTTGACAATTGTTATATTTAAATTCTTATATTTCTGAGATTATACCGTATCAAAATTTTTCAATTTCTTTCTTTGTCTAAAGCATATGATTTTTTTTCTTTTTTAATTAAATTTGGGAAAGATTTTTGAGAAATATCATTATTCTCAGTGCGTTTTTGGCAGAATGACAAAGAAAAACAATGCAGTGCCCAAATATACTTCACAACTAGTATTCCATTTTGTCACGTGGGCTCAGCTGGACTCAAAAGCTGAGACAAGCGATTACCTCCCTTCTTCCCCCACCGCTCCTCAAAAATGGGGACAGTTCATGCCATCAGCAGTGACAATATACAGCAGAGTTCCAGGTATATACACATGTTGCCTGGGAAGATCACACCACTGCTATGTGAGAGCACAGATTTGCTATTAATGTGAACATGAAGTTTTTTTGAACCAAAAGAAGGCTATTAAACACTAAAACGATGCCGATTTGAGACACCATTGACTAGTTTGTGTCACAGAAGTCTTTAATGAAAATCAGTTTCTTTCACAGTGAGTTCTAAATGTTATCAATCAAAATCCGGTTTCCTATGAATGTGGACACCCTTTGAAATTATATGCTATCAGGATAAATAAGGACGCTTCCATTTCTCAGCATCAATGGAAAAGTGCTCAAAGCTTTTGGCTGCCTGTTTATGAATTTTAATGAGGCCTGGATTTGTCTCAGAAGGAGGCAGCCCTAATTTTCAAAGTGATTCAGACAAGTCAGTACAATATTAGAAAACAGTACAAAAGCATGAGCGATAATATAATAAAGCACTTTGATGAAGCTATGTTGAGGAGGGGAAGGCGGCTTATATAAAAATCACCCCCGCTGTTTCTCCTCCTAAACTACAAAATTACCAACTTTAGATCTCAGTTTCCAATGTCATTTTCACCCTTTTTTGCTAAATAGTTTGTGGTATGGAATGAACGGTAAAAATAAAGGCTGATTGTTATATTTTAGTCTCAGACAGAGGATGATTTGACATTTCTCAGCCTTCAGACAACTACAGGACAGACGCAAGTTAATTTTGGTTTTAGAAAATGCTTTCTTATTTGAATTAATTTAGCAGGATATTTAAATCCAGAAATTGATTAATCCTTAGCAGAAGCTATTCCGTCATTCGCAAGACCTTCAAGGTTCCCAGTCCAAACTCTACCCTTCACATCTCCCAAACACATGCTCAAACCTATGTGCCACAGCAGCCTGGTGGTGTCTTCATCCCAACTATGGCCACATGTGAAGAGAAAAGCTGCCCTGACAGGCCCCAGGATCCTACTCCAGCCTCCCTCCTCACCGTGTTTCTTACATTTTCTGTGCGTCCTAGCTGTGGGCAGGCACAGACATTGTTTTCTTATCTGCAAAATGGAGAACATCACTGCCCAGTGTTGCAGTACCAGCACGAGGCTCATTTATGCAGCATCCTTGATCTCTTCAACAAACCAGCTTTCAGGGTTCTGTGAAAACCTGGACTCTGCTTGTGTGGGCTTAGGAAGAAGCAATAGATGACAAGAGTCAATATTTGCCCCACAGAAATGACCAGCATAAGATTTCCACATCCTAGTGGGTCATGTGGAGTGAGAAAGGTCGTGACTACTCAATCCATTACAAACTGGTGGCTTTAGGTGATTGCCATGGTGGCTAAAGAAGATCAATATTTAGAGCAAAGAGCCAGCTCCTCCTTCTGGGAGACAGAGGAAGGAAGGGTATCTCTCATGGTCTTGTAAGAAAAAGGCAGCCCAGGACCTCCATGAGCTGGGAGAACTGATTTCTTCCACTCCCCAAAGCTCTATCACCTCAACTTTCAGCACAAGCAACATGGTCCCATCTCTTCTGCGAGAAAATGTAGAATAGGAGGGTCCCTCATTCAGACACCCTTCTGTAGTTCTTCCTGCTGGATAAATGGCATTTCCATAAGACGTAGCAGGTGAACAGAAATTAAACAACATAACGATTTCCATCAGTGATAGGGAGCAGAGCATGGGGTTGTTCAAGTCTCTCACGGAAGGCTTTCCTTTGCTCTCTCATCTGAGCTACTTAGAACTTGCCGTACTTATCTTCAGGATCTCCACTTTGCATTCTGAAGTCAGACCCTTAAACGAAACAGCAGGTGGAAGTCCCAGGCTTTTTGGGAGCCTATGTGAGTTTTCACATGTTCAAATAAAATTGTCTTGGTTCCTCTGTTGACCTTACTGCCATGAACTTCTGAAAACATTTAACATTCTGTAGAAAGGAATTAAAGTCCCATAAACTCAATGCTGCCGTTCTTCTCATCTTTTTTTTTTTTTTTAAACACGTTGTTATGCTCATTTTCTTCCATCTCTCTGGTTTATTCTCATCTTACCTACTGGATTGTTGTCTTTTCCAGCCTTATTTCACTTTCTCGTACTCTCTGTTTTCTTTCTTATGTAGCTCTTCAAAGAGGTATCTAGTCTTCGAATTTCTATTACCTTTCATTTTCATTCTGCTCCCACTTTCTTCAAATTGCTTACTTTTACTGCAGTCCGGCTTTCAAATTCTTTTTAATTCCCCTGCACTTACGCTTTGTGCCAGTCCCTCAGTTGATCTGTTTCATCTTGTTGCATTTCCCTCCTCTCTCCCATGTTTCATGTGTTTGTTGAGAAAGATAAAGGAGACAGTATTCTTGGAATGGCAAAGACATAAACAAAACAACTGCACATTGGAAAAAAACCTGGCTTTTTTAGCCAGAAATGGCAGACTCTAAGCGAGTATTGTCATAATATCCTTCAAAAAAAGGTGAGAAGTAGGTGGGGAAAATTTGTTTTACTCCTAAGATAAGCACTGGTTCTTACTGCATAAGACTATATGATATGTTATATTCATCCTACTCAGTAGGATGAATAAGATCATCCTAATAAGATCAGTTAATGGTAAAAACCGCGTTTAGGAAGTGTACATTTACGTAATATATAAAATGCTTCATTTTGGCCTTGAAACAGTTCCACACCCAGAAAAAAAGGTTTTCTGCTTCTGAGCCTTGCAATACATTAACCATTAGCTCAACACCAGAGTAGTTGTTATCTGACTCTGTTTACTAAATGGGCAGGTGATAGCCACACCTATTGATGATGAGAGTCCTTAACATTTTCCTGGAAGGAGCACAAAATTGCTTGGATTTCTGAAACTTTTACCTGGTAAAGGACTAGGAGTCTGTTACAGGCACACAGCATACTTTCGGGTCACTACCAAAAAACCGTCATCTCCCAAATTTCTTCTACCGTTTGTAAATGGAGAATAGATTAAGCACTGACCTCAGAACCGCAGAATAAGTCATGCAGGTGCAAAGCATCATAACTAGAAATCTGTCAGACAATAGCAAGTAAAGGACACTTTTGGATCTAATCTAGTAATGGGTTGATTTCGTCCTCTTTTTGCTCACTTGCTTCTGTAACCATTGGCATTTCATGACCTGTGTTTGGATTCTGCCAGACAAACTATTTTATATTCTTTTAACTGAATTTTTCTCGGAGCAGTTACAGGGTAAGTTGCAAATGTGAAGGTCTTTGTAGGCTTTGCAACAGTAAGGTTTTAAATACACAGGAGTGTTCCAGTTTTTCAGACAGATCACAACCCTAGGACATTGCTACAGGACATCTAGAGAGCAACCCTGAATTTCTGGAATTTGTGGTGTTCAGACTGTAGCTAATAGTCACGTCTCTTTCATGTTCTTAATTCCCATTACTTTTTTGCATTGTCCTAGGAGTCCCAGTCATGGATTTGTGTTCCTTGTGTGCCGGCTTGGGAAACACCCTGCGAGATAACGCGTCGTTGACTCTGAAACGTGAGTGTAAGGAAACGTGTTCTGCTCCCAGCCTCCCAGTGACACTTTTTATTGTCCAGGAATGTGTACCATAAAGCCTCATCTGCCAAGAAAAGTATATATAGTTCCCTCACTAAATAGGCTGTACAGCTAAGCCACATGAAAAGGCTGCACACTGGTCCAGGGGGCAATTAAGAGAATTTCTGTTTATATGAGAGTCTTTTGCTCAGGATTATGAATCTACTAACAAAAGTGCTGCCTAAGAATGCAGTAAAGATTATGAAATCAGATAAGAATGTACAAAGATTTCAAGCAGGGTTATAAAGATAGTAGTATTTATTAAAAGACGCATTCTCATGCATCTCTGGGCAACCCATCCAAGGAAAACAATCAAACTATTTAACAAGCATGTGAATTTGAAGCTCAGAGGTCTGATGCTATCTAACTATAAAAGTGACATTTATTGTCCAGTAGATGAAAAAAAACATTTTATATCCAAAATGGCAAATCAGATCATTGAAATGCTTATGAGGTGCAATGCCTATTTTGCTGAGAAGGAAACAGAAGGTGTAGAATTTATACAATGACATGACATTTAATGCCCAAGCCATGGATAGCATTGATGGTACCTGGGATTATATGTTAGGCATTCCTGGGACCCAGTCCCACCACGGCATTTGGAAACTTATGTCCATACACTGAAGAGTAAGCAGTGATAGTAAGCCTTTGCCAGAAAGTTCTTGCATATCAAAACAACTGTCAAGCTCTAGCCTCATGAGGTGGGAATGAAGTTCAAAACAGGAAAGTATTAAGAAATATAAGCCCTAAAGCCACATTCTGTGTCTTGACATAGATGTTATGAACCACAGAAATCCTGTGTCAGCAGATTTCAAATCATGTCAGGCACGCAGGGAATAAAGAGACTATGAAAACTGAGATGAACTAAGCCCATGACGTAGAACCCTGCAAATGATCTGCTAT
>VZTA01005678.1:14534-36225 GCA_013398855.1 Mohoua ochrocephala | reverse complement strand
AACCTGTATAAGGTTAAAAAAAAAACCCTCTAGAAAAACATAAATTTCTTCTCTGAACCTCCTTTAAAATTGATCAGTGCTTCAGTAAGAACAGCAAAAGAAAGACCATCAGCAGCCTGTGGGAAAAGAAAAGAGAAAAACCAAACCCAGCTACAGACTGGTTTTCATGGGTGTAGGGGTGGGGAAGAGAAAGAGACTGTGCTCAGAACTGAGCCTACATGGTGCTTCTCGGGCATTAATGTTTCATCAGATACCACGGCCTTGCCTCCTGCTTAGTCACCAGCTCACCCTGCCCTGAAAGATACTTCTGGAAATGGCAGGACTACCTGTTCGTCTGTTAAATATCACTGTTCTGGAAAAAAAGACTGCCTGCTTACGCTGCATTCTGTACATAATGGTGAAATGACTAATTTGTGACTATTTTAGACCTGCACACAAAGGCAGACAGCTGAATCCTTCTCGGGGCTACTCTAATCCCCTCTCCTCCCAGTAAACAGCAATTTCACGTTTTCTGACTTTAAAAGACACATCACTGATGTGCAATCGTGCTCTTTACAGTCTCTGCAAGTACAGCCCACAGTATTTTTGCAGGGAAAGTACATTTTGTAGCCTACAAGTTTTGATGGTATCTCTGTAGCTGATGAGATGAACTTTGCTGATGAGATGAATAAAACGAGTACAGTCATTTTAGGTGATCTTTGAAACACCTAAAAATCTACAAATGGCTCCCTAGAACCAAGGAGTCTCAGACAGGTTTATATCAGCCCACAAGACTTCATTTTCACTCTTTACCCAACTATTAATAAAGGCATAAATACAAAACACAGGTGCAACTTATTTTAAAAAAAGCAAAACTCACACTTTCAGGATAGCCTATTTTAACTCTTTCTTTGAATAACTGCTAGAGTTTCCTTTTCTTATATATATTGCTGTTCTAACTCTTTTTGAGCTAATGCTGAATTTGAGTTACTGTACTAGACAACACTGAAATCAAATTTAAATTTGGATGGTTCTGTAACTGCTGCAAAACATTCACATGTATACAGACACCACAAAACAAAAGACAAAACACATGCATCAGCCTTAAAAAAATGTCACAGAATACATTAACCAAAAAAAGCATTTTAACCAAACTGCAATCATTAAAAATTACATGAAGAAACTTATTCCTCAATTTTTTTGTTTCTGATTTTCAAATTTGCTTGCATGCCTGTCATGCTTCAAGTTAAAACTGTGAATCCAGGGCTGGCTGGCTGTTTCCTAAACAAAGTGGGAAGTTGTCATCAGGAAGCATCTGCTCCTCTGTTGCTCTCAGGTAAAATCACTCCTGGGCTATCATAATGGACCATTGAGCAGATGTTTAAAAGCAATGTATGTATTAGAAAAAAAGATAAGCAGCAACTACCTAATTAATTACATTAGCTCCATCATAAATGAATTACCACTGATTTTAATTGATATAAAATTGTCCTCAACCTTTAAGTATCCCCAAAACAAATTAAGTCGATTTGTTCCTTTTAAAATGCTAAATTATTTAAATCAATAGATAAGAAACACTGCCAGGTGTCATTCTGAAGGCAAAATAACGTATTTGTCCCATTTCTATTCCTCCTGATGAGGAAGGCAAGTTTAAAACCTGGGGTAACAAGTTAATTTGACAGCAGGAGAGAGTCAATAGTGGCTTTGGACACTGCTCAGTGGCACCAGGGCAGCAGGGAGGTGTGGGTTAAGGCACCTTTGGAGAGAGACCATGAGGGAAAGGCAAGGCAGACAGAAGGTAAACTGGAAAGGTGACAGAATTACCTAAAAAAAATGGGTTTCCCTGCTGACACCAAACATTTTCCTATCTCCACCTCACCAGCAGAGGCCCATTGGGCCAGACTTTCTTGCTCAGCCTAAATTCCTGTGGGAAATAAGGAAGCAGGCCTCCTTTTGGGGGAAAAGGTAAGAGAAGTGGTGCAAATAAATACTTCTCCTGGATGTCTAGACACTGCTGCCTTTCTCCCAGTTCCCATGCTCCTGATCTCCTTTCTTGCTGCCTTGGCCTCTGTTTAGTCCTGCCTTGTCCAGGCTCCTGGGAGATGCTGGGCAGGACTGGGAAGAGGTGACACAGGCACAGGTACTGGTAATGCTACTTTCAGTGTGAGAAGGGGGAAAAGGAGATGCAACCCAGATTAGTAAACAAGTCTGCCTTCATTGCTTGGAATGCATTTACATCTAATTTCATTTCAGCCTCTAAAGTTGAAAATGTATGGATGGCTCCTTCTCTCTCTACAGAGGTGCAGAGCCACCACTGAAACAGAGGAGCTTTCAGGAGCAGCTCTTTCAACACTTTCCCCCTGGCAAACGGGGAGCTTTGAACCTGGAATCTGAACGGTGGGACAGTGTTCACCAGGGAGAATTAAAGCAGAGGTTGGTGAGCAGGGCGTGGCTGTGTGGTGAGATCCTATCTCTGCTCTCACTCCCGGGTGTTCTCCCAAGCATTCAGACCTTGCCCCACGTTCTCGCTGCAGCCCCTGCAGGTCCAGTCTCTGCAGGCCATTTTTGGTCCCCCTGTGCAGGATCTCGACTCACCCCCCCAGCCTGGCACAGCCCTGAGACCTCCAGACCTGATCCTGCCTCTGCCCTCGTCACTGACCACGCAGCGCGGGGTCGCAGCGGTCAGCGAGGTGACCCTGCCTGGGGAGGGGGACACTGAGTGCACCACGAGATTGTCACCGTTTTCCATCACTGCTAAATACTCACACTGTGCTCAATTTTACAAGCTCTAATCAAAAGTAGCCTATTCTACCACAGCCTGTAAAAATGCAGATGTCTCCCTGAAGAATTTCAGTGCAATATGAATGTTGTACAGAAAACTTTACCACCAGTTGCACCATTTTTATGCCCGTTGATAAACTGCTCTTTTATGTGAAGAACCCAACAACCTCCAGGTGTTTTCTGGTGCTGACATCGTCAGGGACAGATGAGGCGACACAAGGATAACGGCAGTGGTCTGAAGCAGAACAAAGTTATCTTATGGATTTATTTTCTGTGTGCAGCTACAAAATCCTCCCCACTGTCTTGGACTTCTCACAGTTTAGTCACTCAAGTGAAGAAGCTGGTTAAATACTCAGTAACAGAGAAAGAAAGTGGCTCTAAAATCATTTGGTGATGCCTGAAATACCATGTGCAGGGAGCCTTCTCTTGCAAGACACAGCTACCCTGAAAAGCCACTATGTCACCAATGGAAAAATTCAGAGGTGAGTAAAGGTAAACAGGTAGTGGATCCCTGGAACACATCATTTTCCAAAGGGAAATCCTCTGACTGACCTCAGCACCCTGGCCATGACACTGTGAAAGCACCCAGTGATGTCCACTGCATGGAGATGTCCAGCATTTTCAAAATAACTATTTCCAAAAAAAAATTTGCCCCCCCCCACCACCTCCCAGCCTTCTGTTATTCCAGGCATACCAAAACACCAAAACCAAGACTTCCATCCCAAAAAGACATGGCACATAAAACTGCAGTAGTTCCTCATGCATGAACAATCATTTCTAACAGCTGGAAATTAGATTTGTCTTTTGATTGCTTCAAAACCACTATCACAAGTGAAAGCAAAGCCTTTTCAAGCAAAAGAAGCAACGGACCGTGAAAACAGAACAGTTGTGAATTTTGTCTTCACATAAAGGTGGGGAATTGTTACAAAATCACTCCTCATTCTTCCCGGGTTGTCACATACAAAATGCAGAATTTGGTGGCTTCTCTCCTCCCACAGAAGAAACATTTTCTCTTGTTTTAATGCAGAGAGCACAAGGCTGTCTGCACAGGGCTGGAACAGAGGCATGGTGTGTTAGGAAACCCCTTCAGGTGGGAATGACAGGAAACCTGGGAAACGAGGCAAGGAAATCAAAGGAGACAGAGGGACACGGCTCATCTGCTTGAGGGAGGATGGACCAACCCAGACTACCCGAAATTCCTGAAAGGAAGGTCCCCCCAAAGTTATGGACACAGACCTTGCAGAGGATCAGAGCAGCCCCACTTGGAAGCTGAAGGGATTCAACCACTTCCACCATGCCCTACCAATGTTCTTTGCCAATGTCATTCCTCAGACTGAGGAATTTACAGCAGTTTTCTTTCCACTGAAGTGGGGTAAGGAGCAATCAGAGATGGTGGTACCTGTACCCACACTTCTTTGCCACCTGCCTTTCAGCAAGAATCACTGAATCCCAGGACCACTGTGGCTGGAAAATCCCTCACAGAGATCAAGTCCAAGCTGTGACACCACCCCCACCTTGTCCCCAGCCCAGAGCACCGAGTGCCACCTCCAGCCCTTCCTGGGACACCTCCAGGGATGGGCACTCCAAACCTCCCTGGGCAGCCCCTGCCAAGGCCTGAGCGCCCTTTCCATGAGGAAATTCCTGCTGCTGTCCACCCTGAGCCTCCCCTGGCCCAGCCTGAGGCCATTCCCTCTCCTCCTGTCCCTGTTCCCTGGGAGCAGAGCCCGACCCCCCCTGGCTGTCCCCTCCTGTCAGGGACTTGTGCAGAGCCACAAGGTCCCCCCTGAGCCTCCTTTTGAAGGATTTTCCCATCATTTTTGTCATTATCTTCCATTTGCACGAATTGGAGTAAGCTACTACTTTGAGGTTAAGCACTATTCCACAAGATTATTGCTTCTTTTGAACTGAAGTGCTTCCAGGACTGGGCTCTGTGCTTTACAACAGGCAAAAAAAAGGAAAAAAAAAATTGCTGCACTAGAAGACAACAGTAGCAGTTCAGCTGTATTTTAGGTCAGCTTTATTTTTTTAGAACAAGGATTATTATTTCTGCTTTGTGAATCGCAGCAGCAACCCAGTTTTGGCCACGCTTAATTCAACAGGGAGACTGACAGCAAATGCCTACAAACCTTTACTTTTTAGAAGACAAACTCAAATCCTCATTAATTTCTCAGATGGGAAACTGTATGAAAACGATGCCAAGACTGACAGACAGTGTTTAACAGTAATTCTGGTGAAAAAGTTACAGACAGAAATGCTCAAATTATCACAAAATCTGGCGCTGTAAAAACAAGAAATTTGAAATTAAGGGTTGCAATTAGAAGAGGCTGCACCGGTGCCCACCCAGGACGCTCCGAGGGAACAGCTGTGACACTGGGACAGTGACTTACTGCAAGAAACAGAAGAGTTGGATGCTGCCCACTTGAAAAAGGAAATGGCATCTGATAAAGTTAATATCTGACAAAATGATACATCTTCAAAGTTACCTGAGATGCTAACCTAAGCTTGGCCATAGACTATATTAGATAAGCAGAACCATTAGAAACAATCATCATAAACAATGTGGCTTAATTACAACTGGCTTGTTTGGATGTGAGAGATCCAATCCTATTACCTACCTGTTAGGGCTAAAGCACATGTATTATTCTCCTACTAAGAAAACAGGAAGATGAGACTAAATTATAATTATTTCAAATTTAAAACAGCCTGAAATCAAAAATTTTAGCTATCACTAAAAAAAATTATGAAATTACTCAAAATAGTTGTCAAGTTACTCCTAAAATCTCCAAAAGAAAACCTGAATTTGTTCTTACACTTAGACAAAAAATGATAGCACATTACCATCCAGTGACTGATTGTATTCAGCAATACCTAAGTGTAATAAATAAATTTTTAAATGGAACAGGGGCAGACCCTACCAAGTCAAGTATGCTCAGCTTTTGCCCACACTGAAAAGTTCTTTATTGTATTCATATATGATATAATACAGATGCACTTACCTTCTACTCTGTATTCACTGTCACAAAGGAAATGGCAAAGTTCTGAACTCAGATTGGGCCAGGTCAAAAGCCCTTAAGTTCATTTTCAAACAAAATACTCTGTAAAAGTTCATTTTCAAACAAAATACTCTGTAAGAATATTCTAAGTATTAGCAAATACAAAGTTATCCAATGTCACTGATCACAAACACAGCAAATGTATATTCCAGAGATTCACAGTGGCTGGAGACAAGTGCTGAATTACTTCCTCTTTTAGTCTGATCTCAAATAAAAACTGCCATGGAGTGTTACATGATATTTTTAATTTCCAGAAATGTGGTAAATAATAAGTCTTGATGCAAACTTAACCACTTGAAATTTGCTTTACAATTTCTTTAAAGACAAGTAGAAAATTTGCATGAATTATTGACAATGTTTTTGTCTGGAATGACTCTTCCAACAGCCTCCATTTAAACTGTGCTTTATTTGACAAGAAAGCCCAGTACAGAATTAAGAATACCCAAATATTTCCACTGCTGTGTGTGGTGGAAAACATGTGGTCAACAACACCCACAAACACAATGACCAGACAACACCCCTGTGGCAGGAGGGTTAAAAACACCAAAAAATGGTACAGATGTACGTAACTGCACTTGGCCAAGCTCATGTACTCTTACAAAAATATTACACATCTGCAAAATCAGCATCATGGCTGAACTGTTAAATAAATTAATTGATCCCATTTCAAGGAATTATTATTGTCGTTGAATTGCTCAGAACCAGGTGGAGGGACCTGAAGAAACTGTTCTGTACACAACTGTTCAATAACCATATCACATTTTCCCTTCTAACTTTATAAATAACCTACATAAAATACTTCAAGCAATTAGCAAGTTGTTCCAAAAAATGTTCAAACTCGTTATCCCACAGGATGGGAAACAAGAAGCAAGGAAAGAGCCACTAATTGTATACATGTGCAGAGAAAGAGCCAGAACATGGCTCTGACTGTTGGGACATTTTATCTGCTCTCATTTCCCTCAAAAGCTGCTCTATAATTTATTCCTTCAATTTGATTAAGGTATCTCAGGGGTTATTCCATATATTCGTCCCCGTTTGCAACGAACTGAAATCATAGCTAAGACAATGAAGTACAGAGTTGGTTAAATTGCTCTTGCCTCTCAAAACTGAGATATTCCAAGTGTCCTGAAGGCATTTAATTCCAAAACAGGAAGCCAGAGAGGAGAGCACTCAGTAATTCTAACCATGTGCAGATCTCTTGGAAAGTATTTTCCTAAACATTTGCTGAAAGAACCTTTTATTGTACTGCGTGCTGCTGCTTGTACCCCAAACAGGGTCCCACAGCAAGATATTTGCAACTTAAACTGTCTCTGGTTATGTAAAGGAACCAATCTGGACATGACCAAGACCATGCTTCCCTAAATATTAAACTTCAGCCATGTGCAAAATCAAAGAAGTTGGGGAAGAAAAAGCAACTAAAAATATGTTAATATATTTTTAACATCCCATATGATGACTTATTCATAAGGCAGAGGCTACAAATGGTAGTGCTGCACTAAAATCAAAGACAATTTAATTGATTTTTTTCCTTAACTTCGGTTTAAGAAGGTTTCTGCAACTCCACTGCAATCCCTGGAGGAACAATTTTAGAATAAAGGCCTGGTGTCCATATGATATTTCAAACAGTACTGCCAAGGTCCTATTCCATAACGTTTCAGGTAAAAGAAGAGTTTCTGACTTTGCTGAGTCTGGCAGTAACACCTGAACAGATCAGGAATTAACGGCTGCAGAAATCAGCTCCCAAGTACCAGGGTCTTTCACAAGCTGCCTTCTAGAAGACTCCACCCAATTTACAGTAAAAAAAGGCTAATGTTGCCCTTTTATATCAATTTGCACGTTTTCACAAGCATCTACACACCTGTGCAGGTATGTGAAACTCTTTTTTACAGCAGACTTCTTCCCCAGAGGACTCCGCTTTGGATTTTGTGGAATCGTGTGATCATCTCAGCTGGCAAAGACCTCTGAGACCATCGAGCCCAACTGCTCACCAGGATGTTTCATTGTTGATAGGCATTCACATAAAACTGACCTCTCTCAATGAAAGGACACCATGGGCACTCATATTTACAGGACAGTTAGTGTTTTAAACCAGGAAAAGTGTTGTGAGAGATTTGCCCATTACCCAAACAAAGAATAAAAGCATAGATGGAGAAACAGCAAAATATAAATTAAATTAAAAAAAAAAAACCTGCAGTAAATTATGTTTCTAGTATTTGTGGATGCAATATTGGTATTATTTCTTCACCTAAATTTCCTGAATTAACAAACAAAAATATTTTTATGTAGATTAACAAAGTTTTAAGGTGATTACAGGATAGCTGCTTACATAAAATAAATCTGACTCGAAGATTACAATTACACACAAGTACAAATACAGGAAGATAGGTGCATACATCATACTAAGCTTATTTGACTTCTGGATCTTGCTCAATCTCTCAAAAACAACCAACTGCAAGACACCAAGTCATGTGGGAATCTCATCTGCCATCAGACTGGCAGAGATTACTGAAATTTTAATGTCATGAATGGAAAATCGAGAGTGTGCTCTGCTTTCTAGGATCAGACAGGAATTTCACAAGGTCAGGAAGCGGCGGTCGGGATTTTGTAACAGATCTTTGTGTGGTGGACGGGGAAATGTGTTCAGGCCTGCGATGTCCAGGTGACCACAGAACAGGCATTTCATGGGCTCTCCTGAACTCGGCATCTGCTGAGAGAAACTGCCCACGATAAGCTTTCCAAATCTATGCTTAGGTTGTTTTAAAATATGTGATAAATAAGGGAGATAATGAGTTAAAGCGGAAAAATTTAAATGGGGAAGGACTGGAATTTGGAAGAGGCTTAAGTTTGTTTAAATCAGAGATACAAAAACTTCCTAAAATTTGCACCCTGAACAACTGAAAACAAAATATAGGATAAAGCTGCAGATCTAACGGAGAGAATAATCACTTCGCAAAGGATACCAAGAGTATGAAAAGAAAACCCCTACAGAGAACAAAAAAGAGGTATGGCAAGGAAAAAAAACCCTATTTCTTGAAGTCTAAGTTTAAAGGAGAAAGTAAGAACTGCCAAACTTCAAGTTGTACTTACAAATGGCAAAAGGGATCAGAACCATTTTTGAAGGAAAGAATAATTAATCATGTAGAGCTATGAAGAAACTGGATTAAAACTTAAAGAGAGAGCAAGCCAAACGAACCCGATATCTCCCCCTGATAAGATAACTGAATTAGTGGACAAGGAAATGCAGGAGATTCAATCTGGCTGGATGCAGTAAAATATTTGATACCGGGCCAAATGGGAAGCAGCTCTTTAAAGTGGAGAAGATGGGGATTATGTTCAAAATGTAACACATAAGAAAGTGGGAAAGGGGAGAGAATAATGTGAATAGCTAAAAAGAGAATTATTGACCAGTAAACAGTCGACTAACAAAGCACCTCTAAAGCTGGGCTGTGAAGTCATCTTACTCACAATGCTCCTCAACAACCTGAGCACAAAAGCAGGGGATTGTTGACAAATTTTGCTGATGACACAAAGCTGGGCAGCACAGTCAATAGAGCAGGAGATGGGAAGCGTGGCAGGAAATGGAGTTTATAACACCAGCATTGCCACGCCGAGACTGCCCACGAGCTGATCTCAGCTCTGCTCTCCCCCCCTGCCACACGAGTATTGACAGGACCAACAAATCACAAGACAAATGCCCCTCATTCCCCGCTGCCACCAGGGATCCCACACACACTCCACAGCCCTCACTGCCTCGGCCGTGATTCACACCGAGAACAGACAACGAGAAACGCTGAGATTCGACCAAATGCTGCCATTTCCACTCCATGGGAAAATCCAGCATTTTAACATTTGCCTTTTCCTTTAATCAACACGGAAGTTAAATATGAGCACTTTTCACAGGACAAAAATCCTTCTGGTCCGAGATGGTAAATATTAAAATAGAAAATGTCAGAATTTCCAAATTAAAGTGTGCCATATAAATCTGAACTGGCTCTCTCGGATTCAGGTGGACATTCAGTTTGATAATCCTGGTAGTCTGCATCAGGGCATTAGTGGGAAAAGATTTTAAAAACACAGCTCTGCTGGGCAATGCAGTAGATTATTAAACTGGCTAAAAAGAAACTTTCAGAAAAGTTTAAAACCTTGTCACATTTTCAGTAGGATTAATCTGATCCCAAATGAACTACTTCATTTGTCTAATTAGAAAACTAAGTTCCTGAAAAAAAACCGAGTTTGTAGAAAATGGATTTTCCACTCAGAAATTCTCTTGACACCTTCACCTGTACTGCAGTATCCACACGGCACTAAGCAAAAGAAAAGTGAATGTTCATTAAAACTGCAATCATAACTCTGGAAAAAAAGAAAAATAAAGCCACCTCACAGTCAAAGAAAATCCATTTATTTCGTATCAGTACATTAAAACATGTAAAATTAGGCTAGACAGAAATTTAACCCCATTTTCCTTGGTTTTATTATCACCCAATTTTAGGATGGAAGAGGAATGCAGACACCACTAGACCAAATACTGATTACACACAGCTCTGCTGTGAAATAAAGTTAGCTCTAACTTTCAAGGATAGTTGACCATCTGTAACATAAATATCAAACAGCTCTGTCCCGAGGTTTTTTATCCTCACAAACACTGTCTAGTGCCGTGACTTTTTTTTTTAAGCTGCACTAGGTCTGCTTATCCTACAGTTCCACCCTTAAAAAAAAATTAGTCAGAATTTTCAGCAAGAAACCCAAGAAGACCAAGATACAACAGGAAAGGCAGAGTCCTAAACAGAGTTTTTTGTTGTTTAACATAGGAATAGTTGAAAGGAACGTAAACATTGCAATGCAGTGATGGATTAATTCAAGGCAAAGTTCTTGCCTTAATGGTTCCACTGAATATTTTAAGAAGGTTTTCCAATACAAAGTGACAATACAGAGTTCACTGAATATTCTGTATGAAGATTACTTTTTACAAAGTTATTTTGTTCTGTTTGCTTCTACCCCCTACAAGCAAGAGCTACTCTGTGAAAACTGAGACAAAAAAGTGAAAAGCTTTGATCAAACGTACATTGAAGATTCACAACAGAACAGAAAGTATAATTTAGCTATCCTGATTCCTACTGCCAAAATGCTGAGTATTTCCAAATATTAAAAAAAAAAAAAAAGTAACTTTACAGCTCACTATTTTAGCAAAATAACTTCAAAATTGGTTCTGTTTATGAACATCAGCAACCTTTAAAACAAGGGATGGCAGTAAAGTACACAACACATATTTTAGATATCTTTGTTTTCAAATCCAAACATTCCAAAATTAAGGTCAAATATTACCAGGCTGTAACCATTCAGTGGTAAAATACCTATGTATTGTAGAAGTCCTTTTTAAAAAAAAAACAACTGTTTAATTTTACAATTGAAAATGGTAAAAAACATGCTCAGTGCTTCATCACGAGTCAGGAGAACCTCTAATCACAAGACAACATTATCATAACCATGTCTCAGACAACCTTGGAATACACCCTGGCACCTTCACAGCTCTATCAGCTGTAAAAATCACACTTTGAAACCATCTAACAAATAACTTTTTGAAGAATAACAACTCTCTGTACTAAATACCAAAGTTTAAAAACAAAGTCACTGCCAAATAGTTCTGTGAGCTATTTTCAAAGGCTGGATACCCCCACACCAGCAAGAATTCCATTTTCAGCAACCTTGAGGAACAGAATGCAGTCAACACCTGAAGCTGGCAACACCAAAATTTATTAATTTCTTCAGGTGGTGCAAGATTTTTACCAGATATAACCCAGGAAAACACCACAGCTGTGTCTGCAGAGATAATAATACAGCCATGCCAGTCAGTAACTTCCAGTGTAAACCCAGGTCACAGAACCTGATGCCAGGGAAGCAACAGTAAAAGCAAGATTTGTTTGCATCTTAACTTGAAAATATGACTTAAACACCGGGAGGGTTAACATTTCTGCAAATTTTGTCTTCTATTCAAAAAAGCATTAATCACGGAAATAGGTGCCAAAGGCATACTTAAAACACATCTGAACATATTCTTTTCCCACTATTTCCTCTGTAGAAGAAAATACCAATTCTTTATATAGTCTCTGGAGGAAAGACAAACACAGGAAAGAAAAAAGAAGCATGAATTTTCTAACAAAAATTAAAAATACATAGATTTCCTTAAAATTATGAAGGATGATATGTGTGTGACACAGGGCTGGAATCAGGTTTCCAAGACAGACAGACCAGCTCCAGTGTCTTTGCTTTGCTCCATCCTGCCATGGTTCAACTGAATTTCTGTGGCTTTCAGCCTGTTAATATTAGGTGCTCTCAAAATAACTAATTTTTTTTTTTGGTTTATCTCTTAACCACACAGGCATTAAAGGAATTGTTGATACTGCAGATATTAAGTAATAGACATAGAACCAAGCCAGATTTGGAACGGGCAAAGGGAAAAATCAGATGCTAGATAGAAATATGTAACTTTGCTAACCTAAAATAGAAAAAAAAAATAGTGATATTGAATTCTTAGTTATGGAGATAAGCCTCAAGAAAACATGAAAAAGCATATGCCATGTTGGGAAGTGAAAAAAAGTTATTACAGATTTCAATTTGGTTTTAAGATACAAGGTTAGAATCTGTTGAGTTGCCAGTGTTTAGCATGACTTATTCAATGCCCATTCCATTTTATATTTACATTTCCCTCCCTGTAAGGTTTTGTCTCTGATACTTTACACAACAAGTTCTTCAGTCCCACAAACTCGTTCCTTTGAAAAGAAGCAGCGCAATCACATCTGTACCTGTGCAGAAAAGCAAACAATTACATTGTCTGCTCTGAGCCCTGTCATTTCCATGAGGAAACATGACAGTGTTCATACCATTGCTATTGATTGCCAATCACAACTGGGAGCTGTCTGAGTCACTCAGACAAAATTAACCTAAAAGGAGCACATTAATACTAGATTTTATCACATAAAACTATAATTCTGTCATCAGGGTTAGCTTCTTTTTTTTTTTTCCAGTATAAACCTCAACTGAGGCACTCTGTACAGATGCTGCCAGGGTGCTTTCCTACCACTCAGGTGCTCATGGACCCCTCCAGTTGGCAGGACTCCTGCAGAGCTCCAGAAAACCCCAAACTTCTCTCAAGATGTACATCCCTGCTGCTTTCCCCTAACACATCCTCCTTGGAGAAGACTGACTGACACTTCTGCTTCTTTTCAACACCAAATGACTGACAAATGAAAACAAATTCTACCCAGGAAAGGAAAATACCACATTCTCGGTAACAAAGCTAGAAACAAGATCACCAAGAAAAAGGTAAAAAAAATCTAAAGCTATGAATAATCTACAATTGTGTGTCATTAAAAATGGCATTTTTAAAGACCAGAGTGTTTCTCTGTTTCAAGACAAAGCTTGGCTGTAAAGGTGAAATAAATGACTAACCTTGCAGCATTCTCCCTCTTTAATCCATCAGGACATAAAAGAAGAAATTCCTAGCTGAACTTCACATGAAAACAGAACCTGGGAGACAGCTTTTTAAAAGAATAAAATCTGAGGGATTTTGAGGATCACACACTCTCACAATCAGATCCCAGGCTTTCAGGACCCCTTATCTAGGCCAAAAGTGAAAATCCCTCTCACAGAGCTATGTAAAGATGAGGGTCCTGTTTCACACAGGGAAAATATTCATTCTTGTGCAATCTCTGCTTTGATTTCCTTGCTCTCCAAGCAGCCTTGCAAAATCTGATTTTACATATAAACAAAGGCATTAACTCTAAATGTGCATCTTCCACCGCAGCCATGGATAACACAAACGAACAGTGATCTATGAACCAGGAGGCCAAGGGACCTGCTGGGTGATTAAAGTCAGTATCTCGTTGCCACAGGCACCAAACATCACAGAATGCCTTTTTCCAGATTTGTATAGTTTTATCTGCAAGCTAAGTGACTTCAGGATACTATTGCTCCTTTTGGAAAGCTATTTCAGCATCTCACTTCTCTAGTTCTAGTGCAAGTTTATCCAAGTTCAGTTTAGAACTGTAAATTCCCATGCCAACATCATAGTTTAGTTTAAGGGGCTTTTTTTCATTCCTTAGCATTTCAAACCTTTTTTGCCCAATGTATTAACAGAGATAAATCACACTTCCTTTCAGGCTTTCTTTTTTTAACGCTAAACAAGAATTCTCCTGGCCTTTTCTCTTTTCCCAATCTGATTTTTCCAATCAACAGAAAAAAAATCTATTTTAATTGTCTTTATTTCTATTTCAGTGGGAGTAGCTGTAATTAAACATACAACACAAGAAACAAGTCCTCAATATCCTTGTTTAGCACCAATTCCATCGGAGAGCAACACCCAGACAGAACCTAAACCTGTCTTTATTCCATTCATGCCCATGAGCAGTGCACAGTAATCCTAAGATCAACTAAAACATCCATTTATTTCTCCTCCTCAGTCATTTCCAACTAATGAGCCACGAGCTTCTGGAGCAGCATTACCTTACCCGTACTCCCCAAGTACGTGACCTTATACTTTGCACCACTGAATTTCATCCCGGTTCTGTTGTGCCAGTCCTCGAGCTCCTCTGGCTCTCTCCACAGGAATTTCTTACCTTCTGCTGTATTGACAATGCCTCCACGTATTTTGCCATCAGCAAACTTCATTAACCCTCTCCTGCTCCCTGCCCTGCAATTACAACTTAAAATGCGAGATTTGTCTGAGGGTGAATTTTTGTGGTGTTATCACACAGCTTTGCTTTCCTGTGGGCCATGGATAAAAAGTTTTACTAAACTCTACATGGATTAGGAGCACTGAATTTTCTTTGCCCAGTAACTCAGTTATTTTGCCAAATGATAGATAATGGTTCAATACATCCACTACCTTCTGTAACATCATCTTGCATTCCATCCTATTACCATATCCAACCTTTACTTAAATCTTAAGAATTCCTTCGAAAACTTTGAATACCGCTGATGCCAGGCTAATAAACTTACAGCTTTTTGCCTTTTGAAATAGAAAAAAAAAAACCCAAACCCCAAAACCTAAGATTTCTGACACCTGACAGAAATTCTAGGGTAGAAGTTCTCTCTTACTTTCTTCTTCATGATCTCCTCTCAAAAAATTGTTGCCCCCTTGATTGAAGTATCCACTGTCTACAGTAGTTACTCATCAGACCCATACTCACCAGACATCCTGCCTCGTCTGAAATAATCTTTACTGGAAATAGGAATTTATTTCTGTTTACCTGGTGAACAGAGTAAAATATCATTTTGTCTGCAGCATTTTCCCTGGGCTTGCTTCTCTTTCTTCAATATGTCTATATGCAGGGTTAAATAACCTTCTGGTATTTGTCTCAGCATCTTCTCAGACCTATTTTCCATACACAAAGCAGGTTCTCTTCTGGAAATTCTTCGATCTAATAAGCCTAAGCTACACTTTTGAGCCATTCCTAAATGTTGCTTTTTTTCCCTAATGATCTTGGTGGAATGGCTGCTTCTCAGACTACCCTACACATCTGACTGAAGAAAGGTGAAGTGTGCTTCAGTCAAAACCATTAAACCTCTCCCAGAAATTAAAATTTGCCCTTTGGAAATTAAGAAACATAAATACTGAAGTTGTCCATCTATTTATTTCAAACAGAATCAATTAATGATATATCCTCTCAAGCCTGTTTTCTCAGGCCAGCTGTTCTGTAATTCTTACTACACGCTAAAACCAAGTCTGCAGGAGTTTCAGGTTTTGCTCATTAAGAAACACAACTGCTAGAAAAATCCATCTGCTGTTACATGCCAAAGACTCTTACCATTTTTAGAAATAATAACCAGAATAGTAATTAAATTTAATAATGCCACAGTTATCAAAAAGCCACTTGCAATAGACTGGTGGGGAAAAATAATTCTACAACTCTGACTTCAAATCCGATTAGTGACAGACTCGAAACTTGTTTCAACTGTTCTTTTAAACTAAAAAGTTGTAAATCCTTTCAAACTGACTTCTGGTCCCACAACAAGTATTTTCCCTAACCTATTTTCTGAGAGATGTATTGCAGAAGTTTTCTGTATCTCTCATATTATTTAAGAACAACTATATTGCTTCAGGACCAGCTGAATACAGCTGTATCTACTCTACAGTCAGAGAAAAGAAAAATTTTAATACCTGTTTTTTTGATAGTGGTAGGGGAAAATTTAAGTAAAAGACAATTCAAAAAATGGACAGGGGGGAAAAAAAAAAAGCAGGGAAAACCCACCCTTCTGCTCTCCTGATGCTGAAAATTAAACTATTTGCTATGTCACATCTGGCATTATGAAGCTGCTAAAAAAAAAGTCTGTAAAGTACTAGAATGGGCTCATCCCCTTCCTTACCAAAGCATTGCATCAGCTCGCTTCCCTCCTACTCTCCACACTTCTTTCTACTCATCCATTCACTCCCTCCCTGTATGACTACAAATTATTAATAAGTTCAGCTCAAAGTGTCAAGTGTTCAGTTCCTAATAATTATTATTTAAAAAACTTTGAGGCACTTGATTCGGATTTGATTTGCTTAAGCACTTTGTTGTATTACTCATGCGTGGCCATTAAATGTTCTTTAATCACTAAAGAAAACTGATTATGCTTTTTAATTACATATTATTTGCATCTTTGAAGAGGGCTGTCCTTTATGAAGGACTTCATATATGTAAAGGAACAGCTCATCACAGCAAGATTCCCAGACCTGGGTGAAAAAAGAGACAACCAAACACCTGCTACAGGTGTGTTTACACATGGTTACGAGATCTGTGGTCCTGGGCTGCCTCTGAAAAACAAAGTGAATTCCCAGGAACTGTTTAAAATACCAGTGGACAAAACCTGAAAGCAGCAGCTGATTGAAAGAGTGTGAGAACACCTTCCAGAAAACTAAGTGTACCAGAACAGGGGCTCCATTTGAAGGTAATGAGGTACATTAACTGACAAACATCACTAACCACCCCACTCATGTTATTTTTCTATTTCTTCTTTTTTCACCAAGATTTCTGTCACAGTATTACCTCAGCAGTTTTCAGAAAGACTTTTTTTTTAAAAAGGACATTAAAGTCTAGTTATTTTTAGAGGTATTTCTAGAGATGGGTTTGAAATAAAAATCTGTAATGAGACCCTACTGTGGCAGCTCTTTCCACGGAGGGACAAAGAAAATCAGTAGAGTTGGTAGATGAGGTGAAAAACCTGGAGCAGGAAATAAAGTCTAATACCACAAATCTGGTTAACGGTGGAGAAAAAAAATACCTTGCCAAGGTATTCTTACTGTTCACAAGCATTCAAATCTGCCATTCACAGGGACAGATGTTGTATCAGCCACAGGTAAGATGGGCTTCACCAAAGAATGCCATGTTTTAATACCCACGTACTTTGCATATCGTGCCAGGAATTCAAGGGTGCCTTAACTCACATTTAATCAAATGCACTCTCTGTCTTCCCAAAGCACAGGCACTTGAGGAAAGAGGGGGGGAAATCAATAGCAAAAAAGCAGTCTTCTTTCATGCAAGCATAGTTCTTTAATCAATTCATATTTATTTTTTTGTATTGCCTCAAATTCAGATGACAAAATATTTTGAAATCGCTGATCAAGTTGCTTGCTAAATACTGTAAGCCTAGAATTACCTGGAATTACTTTGAAATGTTTAATCTGGCTGATTTTTCTTTCCTTCTGATCCGCATCAAGTGTTAGGCCCAAGGAAGGAGAGGGCTCTTGCACCAGCTGGGACATCTACAGAGGCCTTTGTCCTGTGGATTCTCTGGCACACAGCAAGGCAGAGAACTCAGGCAGAGAAGTTTCATGAACTGTCCTCCACTCAGCCACTTACCCCCATAAAACTTGCAGGAGCTTAATTATCTTTAAAAAACTTTACTTTGCTCAAATGTGGTTAGCACCACTGCACGGAAAGAAGAATTTCTGAGAAGGGGCAAGGGCAGAGACTGAAGCACACATCGCAGAAAAACACATCAAAATAGGTTTTCTAGCACAACCCAAAGAAAAGTGTTATACCTTGCTAACCTCGGTGTAGCAGACCTTTTGCAGACTCATCTTTCCAACGTTTAACATTTTTCTTAGAATTCAAATTTGTGTAGTCATGCTTTACATAGAAACTACATTTGATGTTAAACAGCAAATGTGTTTCTGTCCTTCTAGGATACAGGACAAAACCTGGGGAATATGAAATTAAGCATCTAACAACAGGCAGCAATTAGAAATATTTTAACAGTTAGAAACCCACGAGAGTGTCTGCCATTTACATTTGTATTTAAATGGATAGTAGTAATAATAGCAGTAGCAACAGCAGTAGTATGGGTTTTTTTTCTGAGTGCTAAATATTTCTAGCTAATACCAGACCATGGGATCAAAATTTTGATTCAATTCTCTCTTCAATTTTTAACTGCACTTCTGCATCTTAAACACTGGACTAATTAAACATACATTAAACATGCATTAGAACACATGCTGTGGCTCTGCTGACAGACAAGAATCCTACCACGGAGATGTTTAAATATATTCCATGCATCCTACTTGGTTTCAGGATTTCATACAGGAAGTTTTTTCTAGCCGTGTGTTCTTTCGTGAAAACCTGTGCAACCACCCAAGACACTTAACTTCGCCTCAGCTTCTAAATCTTGGACAACACCTTCACAAAATCAGAGATTCTCACTCGGATTGGCATTGTTCTGTTCAAGTTCCTACGTGGATTTTCCCAAGCATCTTGTGCTCGGAAGCTTCTGCTGAAGAGAGGCAAAGGACCCACTGCTGCCAGGGACTGGGTCAGTTTAGACACCCGCCTCAGCTTCCAGACCTGCTGGAAATTGTACGGCCCAAATGACAGCATCTAATTCCATCTAATTCTGCTAACACACCTCTCTTCCAAAAAGATCAGTATTACCTACCAATGTCCCAAAAGTATGGATTTCACCGAGCATACAGGAGGGAAAACAGAAGTTTCACAGGCACTAACTGAAGCACTAACAAAGCTGGAAGATGGAGTTTGCTTAAGCTAGACAATTCAGATTCATTAAATCATATTCAGGGCTGAAATTCCAACTTAGTTGGTGAAGAAATAACTGGTTTTGAAGGTCGCCATGACCATCTACACGTCTGCACAGCTGCTGCCTGAACTCAAGCAGATAAGATCTTTATTTAGAGATACCCAAAGGAAAAAAAAAACTGGCAAACAACCTCAAGAGAACACTGTGGTGACAAACAGCCTGACTCTCCAGTGGTCTCCAGAGCGTTTCCAAAGGAATTGAGTCAAAAACAGGCACAACCACTGCCTCCCACGCACCTGCCTGTGAGAGCCAAGCTTTCATCCTGAAAGCCCTGAGGAGCAAAGCTGGTGGTTGGTATTTGAGCCACTGCACCCACAGCACGTGGAAACACAGCAGTGCCACATCCCACACACAGCTACCACGGTCACATCAGTAGAGGCAGCACCAAATCCTTCCAGGAAAAAAAGCTGGAAAAGACAAAGGCACATCTGGAGAAAAAGCACAAAGGCACTCGGAAAAGTACATATGCTGAAATGAATGTTTCCAAGGTCATCTCAACACACCCCAGTATTGCTCACAATTTCTGAAAGCGACACGAGATTTATATAAATGTACACCATTATGTAAGGTTCAACTAAAACGGGCAGAATGCTCGGAATTCCTGCAACACTTTCAGGAAAACTATTAATAAGTTAATTTACCTGCTCAATACTGCAGGACTGAAGAGACTAATTTAAATCCTGGGAGAGGATAATGCAGGATCCGTGATGGCCAACCTGTCTTGCTACAAACGCACCACCTAAGACTGTTGCTGCATGAACACGGTTACTTCAGATGTTCAGGGAGGACCAAGAGTTGGACATTTTCACGTGGTTTACTCAGTCTGCTCAAAAATTATATATGAACACCTTTATCCCGTGGTCTGGCAATAAGAAATGTGTCCTCACTTGCTTTAGTTCCTTGAACCATTCCTCCCTCTCAGAGCGACGCCTTCCAGTCAGTTGCTATCTCACCGTCCCGAAAATTAACCAGTCCAGATGCAACAAAGAAAACAACCACACAGCTCCTAAGAAAAGCAGGAAAACCGGGGCTGCAATGTTAGCTAACACAAGCCAGCAAATTCAAAGCGGAAATTGAAATTTCAGCCTGAGATAGACGTTTTGGCACAGATATCGCATGATTTTCCTTTAAGTATTGTCAGTCAAGATCCTCACTCCTGGGACTACACCTTCACAGCACATTCCAAATATACACAACATGCGGAGAGGCTTTGAGAGCTGATGATATTTGCATTTGGACTGACATCTTCTTGTAATATGTTTGACACTGAGCACTTCTGCAACAAAGAACTGAGCCGCTTTCAACCCAAGTCTTTTCCAAAGAATAACGGGCAACCACACAAGAATGAATAAGTGAACAGTTTGCTACAGCAGAGAATGCCTCCGAAAACAGCAAGTTTGCAGGCACCAGATGGAAGAGAACATTATTGCAATTCCTGCATCCCATTGTGTAACAGCCAACAGAGCCGTTAACGCTTTCTGGTGATTTCTAAGCTTTTTAATGTGCTTTCCTTTGAAGGTGGGGGGGTTTTTTTGTGCCCTGTCGGTCTGCAAGCTAGGTTCAGCTGTCTGGGAAAGAAATTTTATTGGCAAGCTATCAAATAGGGAAAAACACAAAATACAGATGGAAACACTAATGATCATATTACAAAAATCACTAGATGGACACAAAGCTTATGTTGTAAAGCATGACCTACAGCACAAGCCTTTTGTCTCTCAGCTTTCTCTCTCCCATACTAGACACGCCTGCCTTTCCACAACTTCGTTGATCACTTATCCCAGAAAAAATGTCTATCTCACGATCACGAGTTCTTACACTTTATTGTTTTCCTCTTCAAACAGCAAACTTAAATCTTATTTAGTGGATGACATTACATCCTCCTCAGAATTCAGAGCAAAATGGTGGTAAGAGATGTTTGAGTCAACTCAAATAACTCATTTTCATTGCTGCCACCACAGATCACCATGAGAAAGCCACCCATTAAGCAAAATACTCCCAGTTACAGACATCCATTTATGCCCAGAAGTGTATTTTGCATTCCCAAGCTTTAATGTCCCCTGTGCTCAGGATATGCTCTCAGAACCTTGCACACAGGAGAAGTGAGTGTCTCATTTAAAAAAGTCAGTGAGCATGTCCAAGTGCTGCCTGAACTGGTCCCTGGCAAACCAGGGCAGAAACATTACACAACATTAACAAGCTGAATTCAAGTGAACAAAACCTGCTCTGTATTAAAGATCTATTGTCTTGCTCATTCAGGAAAACACCTGTCTCATATGAGTCGACAGAACCAAAATAAATTTCTGCTGTAAACTAGAATAGAAATTTTGAAATTGGGGCATTCATAATCACATTAGTACCAAATTTTAACACTCTGCTTCGGCAGCATCATGTCGAGTACCAGTGCAGTACGAAAAAAGTCTTATGTTATATACATACTTTATATATAGACACGTTTTTAAAGTATATATATATTAAGTCTTGACTCCTACAAGGTAAAAAAGCAAGGTCTCCTCTCTGTGTGTTGGTCTATATGGGGAAAAGTAAGTTATTTTTACGATTCATGAAAAATTATTTGTAACTCTAGAACACATTTTCCTGCACCGCAAGTTCCTAAGTCTCAGCGAAGTTCAGTGCTCTTTCGTTATATCTAGAAAGGACCTGACCTCAAAATCCCACACTGATTACACAGCATAAGTCTATAATGTTCTCGAGAAACACCACTTTCTGACCCCAAGGAAAAAGCTAAATCACTTTATTTACAATATTAACACAAACTCAGCAGAGGTTTCCAGTCAACCTAAAGATAGCAC
>VZTA01005678.1:0-14499 GCA_013398855.1 Mohoua ochrocephala | reverse complement strand
AATATGAGACTGCATCTTTTTCCAGAGCAGAAAATCACAACCATTCTTTGTAACAAAGCGGAGAGAAGGATTTTTTCATGTATCTTGAGAGTTCAGAGACAATGAGAATGAGATGGTGTTGGGAAGGAAACAAAACTCACAGTTGGACCTCACAGCTAAAAGGACAATAACCATGAATTTTCCACAAAGCAGCAACATATGGAAGTTTGGCCATTTTGCCTGGTTCTCAGGAAGCCACTCGGAGGCCCTAAATCTGCAATATCCACTCCGAGCCAACACGACCTGTTGTGCTGCAGGCAAGCAATCCAACACACTGAAAGATAATCATATGACACTGCTAAAAACACAAGCACTTGGCCAAAATAAAAGCATTGTTCCAATACAGATGAGCATCATCATCCCCAGAAAATTAGAGCGTAACATTAAACCAGTACAATTTAATTTAAGAGAAACAAAGGCAGGCATGTACGTGAGGCTGGAAACATGAAGTGTTTTGAGGCTCACCATTAAAAGTAAAATGCTAACAATTGACCAGATTGTGATTTTGCTTCTGTTGTGGTAAAACAGTATTGACAAATACTACAGTGTTGTGTCTTTCGTCTGTGAATTAATGCTATTAAGTATTTGAAAATGCGTATTTATCTATAAAATTCATCTACACCTGGCATGGTCAGGTTGTTACAAACACAGTGGAGATTTGCTTTCAGGAATGCCAGAACGTTAACATTAATCTTTCTATGATATTTAACATCACATCTCAATGCATGCACTTTTTTTTTGAGAAAAATCCTTTTGCAATGCGTGTATCTCAGTGATTAAACAACTCTGAACAACTACGACCAATGTGGATCGTGTTCTACTGCATCCTAAACTATGTCTTGATATTAAAATGCATAAAATTTGGGGAATTTCGATCCCCCCAGACTCTTCATTCTCGTTATCCCCAGGCAGGGAGCGATGCTTAGGAACTGTCACAGGGGTACTGTGTCACAACACGCGTTAGTTTCAATATATTAAATAACATAAAAGGAAGCCGAGGTGTGGCCAAATGTGCCAACACAAGCACTGTTGATTGGCCATCAGTTCAGTACCTCCTCCATTCATGGCAGCTCATTTTGAACGTTTTTTGGAGGAGAAAAAAGGAGGGAGAGAGAGGGGTTGAACAATACAACAAAGGAAAAATGTTTTTTTTCAAAACTGTCTCTCCTATTAAGACCACAGCAGTAATATTTTTTAAATTGGAAACACAAAAACAGATTTTAATTTCTCACAAGCCTTTCCATTGATAAAACTGCAGAAGCTGGGGTCTCTTGATGTTTTGCCCAGCTACCAAGACACGCCAAACATCAAAACACTTGATGGAAGAGTCACCAAGACTTGTAAAAAATCACATTAACCCAGCAAGGTGAGAGGGGAAGCACACAGCCCTCATAGATGAGCGACTGTGTGGCCTACACAGTCAAATTTTCAAATCAGCCTCTCTGATACTGCTGCTGTAGATGCAATTGCACAGAGTTCCAAGGTAAATTAACACAGTTCACTGTGCAGAGACAACCACAGTTCAAGTCCACTCTGGCACAATTTTTAAAAATTGTTTTTTACAATCTCATAATAATGACTTACTGTACAAAGAAACCCCTACCAGAATATACATTTCTGACATTAAATCAAACTGGAATTATTTAATTAAATTTTAACTTGAAGAATTAAAAAAGTGTAAATATTTTACCCTGATTTTGATCTTGTCTAGGTGCTCTAAAACCACCACACATATTTTTCAAAACACCTTTCTAGACGTCATGAAGAAATGCACTGAATGGAAACAAAGCAACAATACCCCTTTTTAACATCTAAAACACAGGATCACCAGGATAAAGGGGTGAGCTTACAAATAGTTTTGTCACTGGTATTACTACCCTCTCAAAGCTCAGATTCTGGGACAATCACCTTCACTTCCCACAGCCTCGGTGTGTGTTCCACAGGAAATGAAGGTTTATTTACTGCAGAAGAAAGACATTCTGCTGGAATGACATCACGCCTTCAATCACGGTAACTCCAAGTTAACTGTCACATTCAGTTACCAAACCTGAATTAGAGCATCTTTTCCTGTGTCTGATGTAGCATTTATCTGCTAATATTAAGTGACAGCTCTGAATACCAAGATGGCAGATAAAAAGTTGAAATCACTCCATGCTAACATCTAAACAGAAAATTAATCACTTTTGGAGGTCACGCAAAGTGCTCCTTCAGCTCTCCCAAAAGCGTCATAATTAAGTTTATATGCTTGCTTTTGATATATTTCCTAAGATTTGCGGAAAGTTATTAGTGGGTAAAACAGAACAGCAATCAAAGAATGTGCAAGATAGAGAATTCAGATCAGGGTCCCACCACCCACAACGACAGTCAAGCCAACAGCATGTCATCAAAGCTGTTGGAAACTAAATGTAACTACTGCTAACAAGATTTGCCAGGATTCCAACGTGACACGCAGAAAACGATGCACAAAGGTCTGTGTGTGGGAGACAAAAAACTTCCCGTGCCTCCAGAACTTTACAGGAGCAGAAGCATTTAAGCCTCCTCCTTTGAAGACTCAGGCATCCCATCAAAGGAGGAGCCCAAAAGCAGAACTGGGACTCAGGTGGCTTCTGCCACCACTCTTCTTTTTCAGCTCGAGGAAGGGGTGTAATGTCTACACTAAAGTTTCCTCCAGCCTCGATATTTCTAAACAATGCCGTTACTTTGCCAAGCCTTTCCATGCAGACAACAGTTAATAAAATCCACACTGGAATATTTTCCTGTGGTTTAATAAAGGCTAATTCCACTTTCAGATTAATACATTTTTAAGCAAAATCACAAGGATCTTCACTGCGTTTTGCAACACACTTCAGAACTCTCCAGCATAAGTGGTTTCCTGATCTGTTTTTTACAGGTCTCCATCGGGGTTTCATCTCTGTGACATAGCATTAAGAAAATGGTGCTGGTACACGAGCAACTCCACCGCTCTTGAGCTCGAAACATTCACTACAAACTCATGTTTTAGGTATGTAGTACTTGATTTTCTCCCTCTTTGCGAAGGTACTTCCATTATTTCCTGCAGTGAGTGCTGGATTCTATTAAATGTATTTACATTTTTCTCCTTAAGCACTGTTTGCTGGGTTTTCACTTAACCGTCCAACAAATACTGTGGTTATGCAAATGTTTACACTGTGTTCATCTTATTTATTTTTGCACAGAAAAAAGAAAACGGAGTTGGTCCCAACTGTAAAAACACTGGATTCGTTTAGGGAAAAAATGATTAGTAATTGCTAAAAATTGTCATTTTTCTATTTGCTACAAACTTAAAAGCACATCTGAACGGCAAATTATGGAATTACGACGTTTAAGAAAGATGTCAGACTTGTTCCCACATCCCCCATCAGGCAGAGATCTTCACTAACACTCGTGAGCAGCTGCCAGCAAAGGCGGAGCCCACGACACAGCAAACGCACAACTTCACCAGCGCGTTTGTTTGTTGGGGTTCGGCGCTCGTTTTCCAAAGGCAGTTTCAGGTATGAACAGACCCTCGGCATTCCCAACCTGCCCACTCCTTCACAAAGTGGCAGGGGCTCCAGCTCCAGGAATGGTTCCATGCTGACTCACTTCTTCTGCAATACCCAGAGGAGCCGAGACAAACCACACACTGAGAATTATTACTCCAAGTTATTGCTTCCCTTGGGCTATTTGAATAACAAACAAAAAGAATGCATAAAGTGAATCCAGATTTTCCCATTTTACTCTTTTAGAGAGTAAGCTCTTTGAGGCAGGAGAACTACCTTCACTTTGAATCTTGCACAGTATTTTTCACCTTATCAACAATTCATGCAATAATGTATGTAACTGTTCTGTCCTTGCCAGAAAAGAAGACACAGTCCCATGTTCACTGATAAAGACCCTGACAGATGTCCTGGGAGGACAGATTTGATTTGGATCAAGAGAGAATACATACTGAAGATTGTTGTTGAATTAGCCAGAACGCTTTATGGTGGTTACACAAGATTTATGCTGTCTGTGGAAAAGTACAGATGACACTCAGCTGGCATAAAGTCAGAACAGCTCAGAAAGACAACAACTGATTCAATAAAAATTTAACCAGAACAAAATGGCAACTTAAAAATTTTCAAATGGCGCCCGTGTGTTTCTATCTGTCCCTTGCTTTGCATCTCAGGCTATTTTTATTCTATTGGAAGAGACTCTAAAAGGTTTATGGCTCTTCAGCTCAGATCCAAGGGACTGAATCTGATCCCCCTGGTCAGAACGGCGTCCTCCACCAACTTGGCCTAAAGTTTATCATCAGTCACATGTCGTTAAGTAGTTTCTGTTTACCAATCAGGATGTTGAAATAAACATCTTGATTAAACTAAAAACACAAAAAACAGAGGATGGTGTACCAGAAGAACAGCGTGAATCCTTTTCTAGGAGGATGGCAAATGGACAAATAGGGTCTGCCTAAGACAGGATCCCCAGGCACCTCGTCAAGATCAACAGCTTGACAACGGAGACACTGCCGAGTACAAAAAGACAAACTTCCTTAAACCGTCTGTAAGTTGCTACTTTACAAAACACAATCCTCAACCAAGCACGAGCTCCACCATCAAAGGGAAATCTTGGCCTCAGTGAAGTCACCAGCAGAAATTCCCACCGCTCCGAGGAGCACAGAGCCACGTTTTGCTGTATGGGGCTCACATGACAATATGCAGGCATCCACAGCCTGGTTAACCACGTAGCTTCCCTTGATCACCCCTGAGGAAAAACACACACTTTTAGACTCATCTCCTCTTAGAAGAGACACCTAAAATAGGTCAACTGATTTATACCCAAAAATGCTTTCTTACCTCCTCAGGCTGAAACAAAGATTTAAGTGACAAGCTCTGTATTGCAGATATCTAAAATAAGCAGAAAGAAACCCACATAAAATTTTATTCTTGGTTTTCAGATGAAAACACAACTCGTATAAATGGAACCAGCACATAATACAGACTGCTCCGTGGAAAAGACCAGAAAATGAAGTTATTCATCACTCCTTCGCCAGGAAGGCTCCTGATATTTAGACACCAGTCAGTGAGATGGAAAGTCGGAAACGTTAACTGTCCATACTGATCAATGAGGTGAAACAAACTCCAAGTAAATTGGTCAGGTTTCCAGTAGATCCCATAAGATTAGCACATTTTTGATACTATCATGACTGATAATCGATCTCCTACTTGAATAAAGCTACTTCAGGCTATTTGGTTTTTTTTTTCATTTCAGTGTTTCTTCAGAGACTAAAAATGAGTAGAACAATAATAATTTTGCCTCTCTGCAGTTTCACCATCCCAACTGTACCCCACTACAACAGGATATATTTATGATTTACTCTACATCACCCCCTCTCAATGTGTCTTGGGTTCAGTCACTTACAGAGGAGTTAAATCCTCACTATGGATAACTTTCCCATAACTTCTGATTTTCCCCCAGATTTTCACCACCTTGTGTGCAGAAACCAACGTTCTATTTCTAACCTTTGAACTGGATTTCCAGGATGAGGAGAGGAAAATCTTCTGGCCTCTTATGCCCTGGCATATTCCACAGCACAGAGTTTTTTTTGTCAACAATGGTTGTTCCTAACAATGCATGTTGATTACTCAGATCTTAATTTCCGTATTTTTCCTTTCTTACTGTTCCTAGGTAATTATATTATTACAGGCACATGCATCGTATCTACCACACCTTGGAGGAGATCAGATTAGGCAGATGGAAATATTCCAATAAGATACAAATAATAGAGATACAATATAGAAAAATCAAGATCATAACAGTAATTCTGGAACTGAAAATTGTGAACTATGCAACTACCAATCAATGGCCATTTTTTTCCAAAATAAATTTAATTTCTTATTTAGAGCTTCTTTAAGCGCCAAATATATAAAAATAAAATGTATTAATTTTCTGGGAAAAAAAAAGATAAATATTGAATGCACATAGCCAGAAGAAACGTTTCCAATTCCTACCAAGACCACAACTTTTGCTTTTCATCAGAATGTATTTCAATAACTTATTCAAACAGATTGCAGTAATTTCATAATACCATGTGATTTATGGGTACAACACATATTAAAATGAAAAAAAACCAAAACCCAACACCTATTTAAATAACAGATTGTTATTAGAGTGGAATTGCTCCCTAGCATTCAATATCTGTGAAAAAGAACATGCATCTTACACAGGAACTACTGTGCTTAAGAAAATGTAACCTCTCTACAGTCACCATTTTCATCCTTCTTAGTGTTAAACACACAGCTTTACTCTACGCATCCATAGCAAATTTCATTTTCCTATTTGATAGATTAAATAACTTTAACATCCCGGTTACCCTTCAGTTCAATGAAGAATGTAAATTTGACATCATCTCTATTAGGCACTGAATATTTTGGAGAAGAAATTAATTCTTTTTCCTATGGTCTTATACCCTCCATAATTTTCTAAGACTTTTCTCTTGCTTCACTCTTCACTTTTACTGCTCCTACACGACAGGTACAAAGGCTCCTTCTCGAAGAGGCTCCTTCCAACCTGAACATTACCGTGGTTCAAAACAAAGAAATCTTTCAAAATATCTCAAGGACTATTCACTTCGGTATCTTGATAAATCACAAAGCTTGGCCTGGAATCTTATTTCGGTGTATTATTTATTATAATATTTCAGTGTATTTAAGACTCCATTTCAGTATGTTAGAGACCCTGAAGTCCATTCTATGGCATTTTCTATAACTGACACCTTCTTTCCAGAAGAAGGACTCAATAGCTTTTTACAGATGTTCTTTTAAAATGCACTCTGTAATGAAGACTTGATTCATTATTAAAAAAAGGTCACAATCATCAAAAGCAATTTTCAATATAAACAGTAATCTGTTGTTACAAGCCAGGACTGAAGTATACAAACACTGTTGTTAGTGACAATTAAATAGCAACCCCTGCAGCATTGATATCAGCCTTCTTTTTATGAAATATTAGAATTCAGTTTAAAGGAAAACTTGGAAAATGCTTCAGCCATTCGTTAAATGACTTAGATAGCGATCCCTCTTTAAAATGCAGCTGAAACCTGTGAGTGAGCTCAAAAATCAGCAGAAATGACTGTATCACAGACTAATAGCACAATTGTTTTAAGTGCCATTTCCTTCAGAAAGCAGGCCAAAAGAATACTCATTTCAGACCAGAAATGTCTTAAATGTACCAGAGTCTCCATGGGGGGAAAAAAAAGCAATCAGACTGCTGATGAAAAAAGGAAAGGAATTGCAGGAAAAGGTACCTGCAAAGTATACCATACCCACCTATTCAGTAGCTTATACCATACAGAATACATTGCTTCCAGTCTATTATAATCCAAGATTTATTTTCTTATTTATGGTAACAACATAACAAGGGAGGGAATCCCCGTCATTTATATCCTGATTAGTCAATAATCTGGAGGTCTAATGCAGACTCAAACAAGCAAATAATTATTCAGATCAGTCCAACCAGAGTTTAATGAACAGTTTTAATTTTCTGGAAGCAAGACGTTGATTCTCCTTCAGGAACACCAAGGCCATTTCATTGCCCGCCACCAGTTCCAAAAAATTGCTCAGTCTTTCAAGTCAGTTCCACAGCAGAAAAGTAGCCACTGAGTATAAAAGTCTTATCCAATAAATATCACTTCAAATTATTATTAACCTCAAAGTCCCCTTTATTCTTTTAATAATATTTACCTCTAAGATAAATAAATGCTGATGTTGAATCTTTTTCCAAACACACACACACCCCAAAGAAGTTTCCTTAACGTCAGTGAATCAAAATGCTAAGAAATATTATCCTATAAGGAGAACACCCACATAAAGGATGCTGGAGTCTTTTCCATTTCTTCCCAATTTTCATCACCAAGACAGCTGTACACCTGAATGAGGCGTACTTATTAGTTTTCCTATAACTGTAGGACAATTAATTAAAAGCCACTGATAACATCAGATCTGAAGTCTCGCTGGAAGTACTTACTAGCATAGTGGGGTTTTAATTTTATTATTTATTTTATAAACACTTGAGTTTTAAAATCTGTACTTACTTCAACATGTGCAAATAACGTTGGTTCAGTGCTACCATTGTTTTTCTCCTTGAGGTCTGGTGGGATGTGTCTATTTCTTACTTGGAAGTGTGTCTTACTAAGATAACCATCACCAAGGTCCTGTGTTCAGAAAAAGAGAAAGGAAAAAAGAAATTTTCTGCAACCAAAATGGTAAATGCCTTCACTGTTCTAGAAAACAAACAGAGCATGGTATTTAGGCACAGGCTCCAAGTCTTTTTATAGGCACCGATGACTGCAGTGCTCCTCAGCACCTTCTCACAGATAGTTTACACCAGTCCTTGGTGTTGAAGGAAGTCAAAGACCCGAACAGCAAAAATAAAGTTTAATACAGCTATTAATGGAAGAAGACAACTGCACCCTGGGGACCGGGGTAACTGCCAAAGAACGGGAAGGCAGTGCACCAAGGTGACGAAGAGATGAGGAGTTATTAATGATTTTGACCTATTTCAATGCATTCATGCCAGGATTACCTTCCCAGCTCTTGCGAGGTTGGTTTGGTTTTGCCCTGTTTCCCCCTCTAACTTTACAAAGTTCTGGAAACAAAACGAAAACAAAACCGCTTCAGAATTTATGTATGCAGAGTCACAACTCGCTTCCTTCTCTTGATCACCTCTGAGGTCAAATGTAAGAGAAAACAGATGAAGCTGTGCCTTCTCCCAGTTCCCGTTTTATCATTCTGCTTCCCAGGCCACACAGCCCACAGCTGTAAAGGGCCCTTGTACAATCCCAGAGGGGCAGAAGAAAGGTTTAGAAGCTTTCCTGCATTACTGGCCTGTCTACCTGCACATTTTATTTTTCCCTTAATGAGAAGCAAGAGGAGAGAAAACGTTTAATAACAGGTACACGCTGAAAGGGAGAAAGCATGTACAGAACACAAAGAACAGTAGTTGCATGTCGAGAATTTATTTCTCAAAGGAAACAAATAAATTGGGGGTTTATTAGCTGTTTCATTACATTTTATTTTAGACAAACAGAGAGCATATGCACAACATCTGATGAAAAAGGATTCTATTCAAAACAGTCTCGCTACAAAATTCATTAGCGTAGCATTAAATGACTTGACAAGACTGCAAATTTAACTATGATTTAACTCTTTGGTTAATCTCTCATTGCTGACACAGTTTGTGCCACTTATTTTGACCTTTAAACCACCACAGGTTTTAGACTGACACACGAGTTCTCCCTTTCCAAAGACACTGTAGGTTACATGTACCTCCAAAATCTGCTGGGAAGTACTTGTTTACTTTGTTCTGATCAAGTTTCACACATTAAAAAAAAATGATAATGCTCTCTGCATGTATTTTTTCTGTTGATTTTTAAGCATGAATAACACTACAGGCAATTACATTGCTCACTTCTCCTCCTGCATGCCTTATTTCCTCAATAAATCTCAGTAAAAGCATGAACCCACCAAACTTTCCTGCACGTCCTGGCTGCAGAGCCAAGTGCAGCCTGTGCAGGGAGGAATCCAGTGTGCAGAGAATGGCGAAAGAAAAACTAACCCTAAATTGGTGACAGAAAATCCACTTCTTTCACTCTCAACACCCTCTCAAGTGTCTCCTTGTTCCTCTCAAGGCTCTCCCGATGGAGCTTCCCAGCAGTGTCAGCAGGAGTAAAAATACTTGCACAGGTATTTGCCCCACTAGGAGCAGCGGAGGAGGTGCTGCAGCCACCCACAGAGGTGGAATGCCCCACAGCACAGCGAGCTTTGCCAGAGCAGGGTTGGACAGAGCCTCCACCTCCCTGAACCGATTTTTCTGTGCAACAGAGTGCAGTCAAACGCCACAGCCTTTGCATTCTGTGAGTGCCATGAAAAAACACAGAGGGATGGATGGATGGAGACCTGGAGCCAGCAGTCTCTCTGTTTTGTAGCTGTGTGTCAGAGGAGGCAGGAGGAGGAGCATCCCTCCTGCTGCACTCCGCGGTGTTTTGTACTCTGTACACTTCCACACCCCTATAAATCAAAGCTTTGGCCAGAACCTTGATCCCACCGATGTGCAAAGGGAGTCCCTTCCTACTGCAGCTGTATCACAAGCAAAAGGGAACTAATGCAGCTCACAGTGTGATTACCTGGATTAACCTCACTAAATATGAAACAAACCTAAAGCAGAGAGCAAACAGGGCCTCGTTTGCTTCACCTAAATCTCGACCTCCACAGCGAGGTTTAACCATCAATCCCTAACGGCAGCACCCAAGTTCAGCTCCACCAGTTCCTGCAGTAGAGGTGCTCTTGGCTTTTTTACAGCTTTCTTCCGGTGGAAAAAAAACCCAAACCAAGAAAACACTTATAAAAATAACATCATTTAGAACATTTCACTTACAGCTATAAATACAGGGTTCTGCTTGGGCCATGTGAGCTTATGCACCAAAAGCCAGCTCCACGAGAACAATGAGTATTTCATCATCTAAATTTAATCTCCACAGAAAACACAGGAACACAGGAACACAGTTCTACCAGCCTGGTTCACTTGTGTGGTCTCACTGCTATCAATGGGTCTATTCACGTGAGTCAGGAATGAGGAATGGGATCCAAGTGCATTACATCAGCAAAATTAAGAGTGCCCCAAACTACCCACAACACATATACTGGTGAAGGAAAAAAAAAANAAAAAAAAAAAAAAGGCAAAAAGACAATGAGACATCTTGTTGAGGAAAATCTTTCTCCCCAGACTCCACACTATAAATGGATGGTCTCCATGGCCAGGTTTTTATCGCACACTGAAATCGCAGAGTCGCCAACTTGGCCCATTAAAAAAAGAAAACAACCCTCTTAGAATTTTTTTATATGAGAACAAAAATCTATCTCATTCTGCTATTTCCAGCAAAGCTTCTTATTTCACAGAAAGTTCAGACTTTGACCCATGTATTAAATTCCCAGTAGAGGCTCAGAGCATCTTTCTTTGTTGAATAAATCCTCACAAATATAGCCTTGGACTGAAATCTAAAGTTTCAAATGGTTTTCTGTAAGAAAGGGTGCATTGTAACACTTGGCTAATATTTGCACTCATTTAAAAACTCCTAAACAGAACAAATCTAAGTCCAAGGTCCTCCTCCTTGCTGAAATTCTGATTGTCTGTGATGAAAGGGTTACAAATATAAATGTACAACTACATAGGTAAAAATGATGGCATACATTGTAAAAAGCATGACTTTTCTCCCCAAAACTCATGAAAGCATGGGAAACCACTAATGCCATTAAACTCTAAAAAAAAAAAAAAAAGGCTAGAGCAGCAAATTTTCTACAATAGAAAGAATACACAGAAAAGAGAACATGAAAACCTACATGCTGGAGAAAGCCAGCTTGCATCAATGCGTCTTCATATACTGTAACAACACATCTTTATATACTGTATCAACACATATTTATACACTGTAATGCATATACTGGCTAATTTGTGTATTATTCTGACATTACCCTGAGCAAACTAACAAAAGTCATACAGAATTCAGTAAATGAAAAAACATGTGCAGTAAATGCATTTTTCTTAAAAGAAAACAGAATTTGTCAGTGTATTTTCAAAAGACATGTTTGGTTGATAAACACACAAGCTGGAACAATACACGTTCAGAACTCCCTAAGATATCTGTTGATTCCACAAGCGGAAATTTAAAAAAAATTAAAATAATCCCACACTTATCTGACACATGCTATAGGATGGAAATTTATTAATTCACAGATCTCAAATGTAACTTAAAAAATGGGGAAATCATCATGAAAGAAGTGATTCTAATGGGGTCCTTTGGGACTAGTCTTAGCCCCGTGCTATTTAAGATTTTGATTAATGACCTAGAAACAATATGTAATTATTATTGTAGAGGTTTGAAAGTTATGGTGAAGCAGCAAATAATGGGAATTGATCATTAATAGTGGCAGATACTTCTGGTTGCTGTATGCAACTGACAGGTATCGCAATGAAAATATCAAGCCAAGGATCTAGCACAAAGGCTACGTGCTATTTCAGCCTAAAGGGTTAAAGTGAAAAAAAGTGGGTATAAAACCACAAGCAGTTGCCCAGAGTAGGAGGGCTTCGATTTCACAGTGACACCACACTCACTGCCTGGTCCTGCCCACAGCTGAGAAAGGGTTTTTTGATTGATTGGCCAGGATTCAGAGATCCATAACCCTGTTCAATGCCTGCACTGGCCTAACCCCTCGTGCCAACACACCTATGCACCATCATGGGCTGGCACCAGCTGTGTAAAACATTTGTTTTGTGTGTTGTTAAAGGATGTTCCAGCCTGTGGTGGTCATCAACAGCTCAAAAAGTCCATCAAGGGTATCTAAAAGTTAACACTCTGGTTGTTTTACCTTGCTCGTTCTCCACTCCCAACCATCTCCTATCTGCTGCGAATGTTTAACGAAGTCTTCACAGCACTGCTTGAACCTCTTCTCCTCCAAAAAGAAGTCTTCTTCACCTGCCATGCTACAGGATACCTGCAGAGCAAACTGAGTGTCAGTGCTGGCAGATAAAAAGAACACAAAAAAAATGTCACTAATTTATAGCAACTGAATAGTAAAATAACAAAGCACAGGGAAATAAACTATTGCTTTAAATAAAACAAAGGCTTTTCTTCAATTCCATCAGGGAATCGTGGATATGCAGAACAGCTGAGGCTGGAAGAGACCTTTGGAGGTTGTCTGGTCCATTCCCCCTGCTCACAGCAGTGTCAACTTCAGCAGGTTGCAGGGGACTGTTTCCATTTGGGGTTTGATTATCTCCAAGGATGGAGATGCCACAGCCTCTCCAGGAATCCTGTTTCAGTGCTCAATTACCGTAGCAGTGAATATTTTTTTCCTCTGTTTAACTGGAAACATTTATCTATCAGTTTGTGCTTGTTGCCACTCGTGCTGTCGCTCCACAGCACTGAAGAACGTCTGGCTCCATCTTCTTTATTCCCTCCCACCACGCATTTAGGGACATTTAGAAGATCCCACTGACCTTCCTCTTCTCCAGGCTGATTCATCCCAGTTCTCTCAGCTTTGCCTCGTTTATCAAACACCCTTAGTCATCTTTGGGGCTCTTTGCTGGACTCGTTCCAGTATGGTGGTGTCCTCTCCGTACTGGGGAGCCCAGAGCTGCACTTTTAACATGTATTTCCTTCACAGTGCAGTACAGCTCTCTGTGGCCCAAAAATATGGCTTCAAAACCTTCCCCATCCCTCAAAGTGTTTTCTCACAGGGTTTTAAAGATAAAATTTTTCTCAGAGAATTTGGTTGTTTTTACTTGCACCCCTCTCCCCTTGTCCACTTCAATGAGGATGTGTCACAGACAGAGCTGGTTTAACGTGTCTGTGGACATCAGGCAGCACTGCAGCACCACACACAAATCACTGAATCACAGCACGGTGTGCGATGGAAGGAACCAGAACACTCATCTTCATCCCACGGGCAGGGACACCTCCCACTGTCCCAGGCTGCTCCCAGCCCCAATGTCCAGCCTGGCCTTGGGCACTGCCAGGGATCCAGGGGCAGCCACAGCTGCTCTGGGCACCCTGTGCCAGGGCCTGCCCACCCTCACAGGGAACAGTTCCTTCCCATTTGCTACTCTAAACCTACTCTTTCAGTTTAAAGCCATTCCCCTTGTCCTGTCACTAGCTGTCACAACAATAACCTGTAACTATTACAATCAGATCACACCTCTCCTTAAGAAATACAAGTGACACAGCACCTCATGCGGTGCTCATTATTTTTCAGTATCTGACCCTGAGTCACATCACCACCCTGTCTGCCCACAACAAAAATTATTTATTGGCACTTGAAACACATTACTTTCAACAGCAGTTAACCCAAGGCTCTGCTGCTCTGTGCCTCTTGGATGCCAGGAAACAGGAAAAGGAGGGAACAGACAGTGCAGCTGTTTCTGCAATTCCCCAAGCGCCCCAGCCCTGATGATGGGCTGCAAACCACCTTTAGTGAAAAATGTGAGGAGTGCACAGCTCCCACATAGGGTTGAAGCAGAGCTGTGTGCTTCTGGAAATAGGCAGCTGCGAAGAATCCCAGGGTGTCTGGGGCTGGCAGGGACCTCTGGAGCTCCCCCAGTCCCACCCCTGCCCAGGCAGGGTCCCCTGGAGCAGTGGCACAGGAACGTGTCCAGCTGGGGCTGGGATGTCTCCAGACAGGGACACTCCAGGCCCTCCCTGGGCAGCTGTTCCAGGGCTCTGCCCCTCCATGCACAGAAGTTCTTCCTCCTGCTGGGCTGGAACTCGCTGTGGTTTATTTGATGGCCACTGCTCCTCCTCCTGTCCCTGGCACCCCTGAGCAGAGCCCGGCCCCATCCTCTGGCACCCCTCGGAGGTGTTGGTGTGGACTGACGGCATTCCCCCGCAGTGTTCCCTTCTCCAGACTCTGTGAGAGAGGCACGAGCAGACCC
>VZTA01005665.1:4483-22091 GCA_013398855.1 Mohoua ochrocephala | reverse complement strand
TTTGTTTTCAAAATATCTGGCTATACAAATGTAGAACTAGTTTAACACCTTGGGACCTCACCATGGTCTCTGATTTGGTGTCTGCATTGTTCTATTTTTATTTTAGAAGCATCTTCAAGGTATTTTAACATTAAAGCATAGAAAGTTAAAACAGTCTATATACTTTGATATCCACCCTATAAAGCATTTTAAATTCTTAACTTATGCTCATAATTGTGATGTAAAGTAGGAGGCATATTTTGAACAACTTTAAAGTAATTTTTTCCAATTTCATATGTTTCTGTCAGTAATATACAAAATTTTGTACAAAAAGATATTTCATATGAACATTTGAAGTGCATATATGACGGTGTTTTCCTAGGACTCCATTCAGAGGGGTATCGTGATAACAGAGAAAATCCTCAATATTTGATAGATTCCTATTTTATATACACAAGGTTGAAAGTATTTTTGAAGTTAGAATACATGAAATCTCCATTTTCCTTAGACCAAAATATTTATGTCTCTTCTTCAAAAATGCACCAGTTCTTGTAAGTCTCTCAAGAATACTTAGTAGCTTGTACCATTACAGTGCTTCTCATTTCTAGACAAAGTACTCATCAATTGTGGTTTTTCATACTGCTTGTTCTAGAAGTAGCTAAGTAAACCATTTCCTTTTTCAGCATTTCTTGATTGCTAATAACACTGGGCAAGATACTTTCATTTCAGCTTCACACAGATACTTTCTGCAGCTTCAATTTATATGAATTTGCCTCAGTCTACAGCTTTATTCATTCATTTGAACCTCAGAACTTAAAGCAGCTACCATTTGAATGAAACAGTTTTTCTCCTTTTTCACATCAAAACTATGCAAATTGATGAACAGAACTTTTTTATTTCTCACTGGGGAGCAACTGCTGTGTTTATTTTCTGCTGCTTCTCCTCCCACTCACTTACCGTTTCTCATTTTATTAACATTGGTTTATATAGCAGAATCTTGTAATATAGTCAGGATTTTCAATAAGAGGTCATGTATATCATGGAAAATTAAACTGGGTCATGAAAAGTACCTGTAATTAAATTCATAACAAGTGCAGAGATTTCAACAGTTCTAAGGATTTTGGCATGGGAGATTTGACAAGAAAGACCTCATATGGCAAACAAGGCAGAAGGCAGTTCTCAGGGCACCCAGTGTGTTCTTGACGCATGGCTCTTCAAGACACTCTAAAGCCATTAATTTAACTTTCCACAATGTCAATGTTCAGAAATTATATCAACTCTTTAAATCACATCTGGCCTCGTTGTAAACTCTTAAATCTCTGTTCTTTTCGAAGAACTGAATTGTCAGAGGTAAGATTCAGAAAAATCTATTGCTTATCAGATTTTCTGCTTTCCGTTTTAACATCAGGAAAGTATATGGTTACATACTTAAGAAAAAAAAGTCCAAATACTTTGGACAGCAGCCTAAGTAATATTTTAAATAATATGTCTTAATAAGTATTTTGATATAAAGACCTTTTTATTAATGAAGTAACATTATGTCTTAAAAATTTCTCCTGCTATTCTGGATTTCAAATACATTTTCTCCTTTTTTCATCTTATTTCCAAATAAGTACATTTTCCCAATATAACTAAATCTTTCCATCAACTCAACTTTGAACTGTTCCCAAATAACCTGTTCCTGTATTTTCCTCTGAACTGGATCCTACTGGTCAGTGGCACAAATAAAATAGGAAAAAAAACCCCAAACCAAACCAAACCAAACCAAAACCCCAAAACACAACAAATCCTTTGTAGCTTGCTTCTCCCCTCCCTTTCATCCCACATTTTCTCCCTCTATTATTTCACATAATAATCTATTGATCTACTCTTATTTTATAAACCATCTACCTGCCTCTGTACTCCCAGTGCATTCCATGAATTCCTTTGTCCCTCCAGTTTTATTCTCCTTTCTTTTTCAAACCGATGTCCCTTTCTGTTATCAAAGTGCAAGTGTCCCTCTGTGTCTTTTACCATCCCTTCCTCAAATATCTTCTTAGTTCTCTAAACTTCCCTTTCAAATTTTGCTAGCCCAGCTTTTCCAAGCCACCACCTCCTGAACGAGTGTAGACCCTCTTCAGTTTTCAATCCTTGCTTTTCCCCACCTGGGAACTATTCCTAGCTAACATTTGACACAGAGTAAAAACTCCTCAGCACACATGGTTTAAAACAAATCAGGATTGATGTAATTTATTGATTTATTATTGATATGTAATTAACCAGCAATCAGTGAGCTGTGCACACAGGATCAGTGTCCATGATAAAACAGTTAAACCCCAACAGGAAGACAATTTACAAAGTGTCTTTAAATGTTTAAATTTTGCAGATGTTTATTAGCATCCTTTCGTGGCTACTAGTGAAAAGGCCTCACCATGTACACAAACAGATTCATGGATACACTTGCTGCAGGTTTATGTGCATGCATCCCACCCTCTCGGCCAAAGATGTGCATCCCCTCGTCTGCCGACCCCTCTGTGAGAGGTGTGGGTGCTGCAGCTCTGCCTGATGACGCCTTTGCCTGGGACACTTTCGGGACAAAGACTTTCAGACATACGGTGCTCCTATTTCCTACCCACCTCTCACGCTTTATGCTGAGTCCTTTTTTTTATTAAATCATCCCATGACATTGCCATTACCTCACTTATTCCAAATCCCTGCATGCTGTGTCATAATGTTCCTGTTTTTGAAGAGTAAGTCCCTATAAACGTGCACTGACTAACTCACCATCATTTTTTTATATCTCCTCTTAGTAGACTGCTTTCTTGTGACAGCTGAGAAAAAGTTAACAAAGCTTTTGATATGCTGAGATCATCCTGCTGATCAATGCATTCTCACTATCTCCCTTCACTCCTCTTGATATCCGGTTTCCTTACTTTTATGTTATATTTGTAAGTTTTATGTGTGTGAGGGGGAAAATGGTGGTGTTGTGCTCATGCAGTGTCAAAACAGCATTATTTTTCTCCATGTTTTGAGGTTCGAGCCACACAGTAACATAAATTGCAATGTTTCATAAAAAAACACCATCCATTGAGTGCGTGTTTGTTCAGGGAGCGCTCCATTATAAAAGGGGTTTGTGTGCTCCAATAAAGTATCCTTCAGAAAAGAATACAACCATCCCAAAAGTCACACAAACAAAGGATCCAAACATGAATAGAACACCAAGCAATTGTCAAGGAACTGGTTCCTTACTCACAGAAATATGAATCTCAGAAACAAATAGCATAAATTGCTCACTTCTTTCAATCAACATTATGGGAAATAGTAACAGATGTTAGCTTATTTTAAAAAATCTAATTATATTGTGCATGTCTCTGATATAAGAGATGAGCATTAAAGGCTCAAGTTTTCTGTGAAGTTTCACATACCCTAAATTTAGCTTTTCTTTAGTAATCATTTTTCAGTTTGAATACAGGAGTATTTAAAATAGATAAAAATAACTCAGTGTACAAAAAGGTGAAATGCCAGCCAGGTTGGAAGAGAGCACTATTTTTATTTTGAGAAATGGCTTTTTTCTTTTTCTTTATGAGGGAGTGCTGTTTCTCTTGGTGCTTTCGAAGCATGTGATAAAAACCTGCCAAAGAGAATGAGGGCCGTTGTGCTCATAGAGCCAACATTCGATTCAAAGAAGGGTTCTTATGTGATGCTCTGTGTGCCATCGTAAAACCTATGACACCTACAATCTCATAATTACCAGCATACTTTGCTTTCCTCTATCCCTTGGGTGTCCCACTTGCCTCAGTAGCTCTAATGCCTTCTTACTTCTCCAGACACATTGCAGGCACCAATTGAAGCTGTTAAGGATTGATCCAACTGCACTGCACAGCAGATTTTTTTACATGGAGCCAGAGACATGTGAGAAGAGCTGTAATCACCTTAACCTATTCAAATAGCTCTTTGCTTTTCCTTGCAAGTGCTATAAAGCTCGAGAATGAACCTCCATATGTTTTTATTTGGCTTATGGTGAAGGTTCAGAGGTAGTTTCAGAAAAAAAGGAATAGTAAAACAAGAATTGTTCAAAGATTTTTCACTGCAATCTTCACTAAAGATAAGAGTTCGTGTTTACAGTACCTTTTAATAAAATTTTTAAAACTCTGCATTTTGTTAAAATTTCTCATTTTGTTCTTTTAAGAAATACACAAATTTTAATGATGTGAAAGCCCTGAGATGCTGGGCAAAGGCTGTTTGCTGAGCTTCCTCTGATACCCATAGGATTATTTGGGACAGTCGTGGCAGGGATGGTTCTGCACATACTGCATAGTTTTATACGTCAAAGCACACACTGAAGTTCATGTCAAGGACTCCTTGTCCTTGTATTATTGTCATAAAGTAGTCTCGGAAGTTAGCCTCTATCATGGAAAAATAATGCAGAAACTTTTCTTGTTCTGGTCATCATTAAACACAGAGGTCAAATGAGGAAGACTTTCCCTTACAAGAATTCTCTCATTTAGGAATTAAGTAAAAAGTGACCAAAACTGCAGTAATTGTTTTGTTGGAGAGAGGCGAACGCTAGAAATGCAAGCATGCCTATTTCATGGTAAATACAATTCACTCCTATAAGACTGTCACTACTGATGCGTTGACCCGTGAGCAATCAGAATCACGCTCTGATTTTGCAAGCAACCCTGAGACTAAAAAAGCTTTTACATGTTGGTGCCTGTTATCCATGCATATTTATCATTTCTGCACACAAAACAGAATTCCAAAATGCTCCATAAACCTTCCAAGCTTATGAGACCTGTGTGTACTTCACAGCAATACCATGGGGATTAGATCAAGATATTCAAATTCCGTTTCTAGATTTTGGCCTCTACTGTAGAGAAGCATAACAGCTTCTGTCAGCAAGAATCACTTTAGTGATATATATTTCCAAAATTATTTTTAGATACCAGGACCCTTGGTCCTTGAGGCTGTAAAACTTTTCTTCACAGTTTGGGAATCTTGTTTTGTCTTTACACTGTCCTATTTAACTTGCCTGTGTGGAAAAAACACCAGTACATTTCCAAGCCCATTAGGCGAGACTGAGTTTCTTGCGTCCAAGCATAAAAAGCACAGATTTTTACCATTATTAACTAAGAGTTAAAAAACCTTGAGATTTTTCACAAACTCTATGCAATGCAGACTGACAATGTAATTAAATTGTTGTGATGTGTGATTTGTATAGATTGAACTGAGAGCTGTAACTAGATTAATTACACGACTTGCACACACTGCCTGCAATGAGTTATACTACTCTAAATAATTACAAGAATTAAGCTCTAACACAGACTGTATACAAAATATATTGGCTCTGACCAGATTAAGTACTAGAATGAATAGATTTACAGCAAATATACCCACAAAGTGAAATATAAAATACAATGCAATATAAAATACAAGAAAGGTGCGCTTACTGTGCACAGTACAATGCAATCAGATCATTCTCAGTGGGGTGATCTGGTACAATCTATTTTAACATGGTATAAAGTTATATAACCTCATCTATTTAAACAATGGATGTGTCATACTGCTTAAATATGATTTTCTAGAGAATAGTGCAAACAGGATATGCCTAGTTTGCCAAGAAAATTCCTCATTCACTTCTCAAGTCCCACAATGTTGAGCTCTCAGAGAAGAGTAGGGATCAATCATTGTGTGGTATGGCTAAGGTCAATCTCCTCTGGACAGGGTTAGCCTTTACCACAGTGGATACTAATTTTACTTTCCTTTATCCTGGAATACAGGTATGGTAGAGATAGAGAGCTGGAGTGAGATTGTGGGGTACTCCTTGGATCACTGTAAGTACTAGATAATTAAACTCTAGCTGAAATGATCTTTAGGTTTCACACCAAGGAACAAGAATGGGCTAAAACTTTGCTTTTTCCTCAGGGATGCATGCTTAGAACGCAGTTTAATCCCTTTGTTAATTCCGCACAAGGAAGTTTTTCGAAAATATGTATCCATCCAACTAAGTTCTGCCTGCCTCCCAAAGTAAAGGGAATGAAACAGCCGCTCAGATGGAAAGAAGCCTGCACACAGGAAAGAGGAAAAGTAAGTAAGAACTTTGTGAAAATTAAAGCTTGTAAAAAAAATGAAGGGACATGACCTGCTTTAGTTAAGATCCCAGAATATCACAGCAGTTTCATGAGAAAACCAGGGAACTTGTCTACAAACTCTTCTAATCCTGAAAGACCAGGCTTCCTCACACATCTATAGCAAAAAGCTTTTACAAGGTTAGGAATCAAATGTTCCAGCACCCACCTACATGTTCTTAACCATGGCAGTCTATTCAAACACAACACGTAGAGGCTTTTTAGTCTCACATAACTTCAAAATCATTATTATTCGTTTTAAAAGATAATTTTACTTAAGTAGTTTACCCGTGAGGAAATTACACCTGCATTCACAAAATGGAAAATAGAAGAAGTGAATTTAATATGTAAAATAAATATTCGGTTTTCTTTTCTGCTATAAGTGCCTAATGAAAAATGGGAGAAGAGGCTGATAGGCTGGGAGAGAAGGAATAGTGCTGATGCTAGAGATGTTCATTCTGCTATCTGCAAAAAGAAATAAAGAAATCTGGGCCTTGGCAACAACAACAACAACAACAACAACAACAACAACAACAACAACCCAACCAAAAAAGAGATAGAATAGGCTTCCAGATATGGAAGCTGTGTGAAACTCATTTAGCCTTTCTCTGTCACCAGCTCCACACCATGGTGTAATAAAAAGCCTAAAACACAGGTATAAATCACAGAAAGGAAAACTGTCAACTGTGATATTGTTAAGATAAGCATAAGCCCAGGCAAAACTGAATTATGCCTAGACATTTAGACTAGAGCTTTTCCATGTGTCAAAGAACAGCCTACATTAGAAGAAGGATGCTTTCAAAATGAGGAGAGAAAAAAAGTCAAATTAGGTTCAGGAGGAGTTCTGAGCGGCATAAAAACTGAGGCTACATACCGAGTATTTTCTTTGGTTTACAATTTTATATCACTGTAATACTTGAGCAGCCTACAATTTACATGCATACTTATCCCATGGAGCGATCACATTTCTCCCTAAAGGCAGAAAATTTGAGCTTAGTCTGTTTCTTCAGTAACTCTTAGTTGGTAGTGTTTTGTTTATTTATATATTGCTGTTTTCTTTTCTTCTGTTTCTTCTTTTTCTGGTATACCTCTTCCACTAACCATGCAATTAGTTTATCACAATTAGGTTTCTCCCTACCAGCTACCGATCAACTTTTTATTGCTATTGCAAGAAACAAAGGACAAGTTGTAGAAACAGAACTACAAAGGCTATACCGTGGGAGTATCACCTCTCCACAGTAAGAGTTAATCTGACCCACTCTGACTGTGTTTCAGGCAAAATCAGTAAGTGAGAAGGCTAAAAGATATTAAGGGCATATTCAAAGCAAACTTTGTTACATCATCAGTGTGCAGAAAAAAGAAAGACTGCAGGACCCAGTTACTCCAACTAATTTCCAAAAAGGAATGAACTTCTAGTGACGAGGGTCTTACATTTATGTCACAGCAGTTTTGATCCTAACATCATCACAAAGTAATAAGTTGATTTATATATCTCAATTTCTGATATATTAAGTGAATATAGTCACATTCATTTTACTTCATAGAGGTTTTAAAAGGCTAAATTCAAGAAAGTCTTGAGAACTCCTTGAATAGTATGATGTTGAAGAAACATAATAAGCGATTTTCTAGTAGGAATTCCATCTCCTGCAAGAAGAAGAAGAATCAAAACTACTAACAATAATAAGAAACATATAATGAAACATATTAATACCATAACTCTCTATAGTGAACAATGCTGTTTAGTGGAACTTCAAATTCTAGTTATGTTTTCATTTTTTCCGACGAGTATTTGCTCTCTTAATTTCGCTCATCTCAGAGAAGTCACTTAATTTCTTTTTGGGAATCAAGCAGTCCAAGCAAGCAGGAACAGAACACAATAACCTATCTTAGAATTGAAGTGGAAGCCACCCTCATGACTTATTAGGATTCAGCCTGAAACATAGAGTTAAGTCAATGTGAGCTGAATCTAGAAAACAAGGGAATAATGAGAAAAGAGAATTCAAAATTCAGGCCCAGGTGGCACAGGGTTTGCAGACCTGTTCTAAGGTGGTCAGAGCAATACCTGAATTCAGATCCTAAAGATACACACATATATACATTTTTTTGTTGATGCTAACAGCCCTCAGACAAGCTCTGAGAGCAGGTTCCCTGGGTGCACATTGTCCTTAGCTACCCTAGCTATGATAGGCAGCATGGATATAAAAATCTGTGGAAGATGAGAGAAGCAAAATTTTGAGACAACAGGACAACACTGTAATAAAAGCTTTGTTTTAGAGGGTATATATATTTTCTGTACAAAAATAATATTTTCATCACCGATCAAAAGAAAACCAGAAGACACAGCGAGGGCTTAGCAAATGACATTTCTTGTTATGTGTTGTGCACAAGTGATCCTTTCTACAGCAGCCGGATTTACTTGTCTTAGTGTTTGTGGGTGTCGGAGTATGACTGGATAAAATTAAATTTCCTAGAGATTTTGCATAATAAAATCACCTTCCTCTTCCATAAGAGCTCACGCTTACTTTTTCTTACATGAATTTCCTGCATACAAACCTACATTTCTGTAAAAGAAAGTTTAAATTTAGCTGCACAAATATTCTTTTTATGGTTCTAAAAATGAGGCCCAACTCCTAGAGGACAGAAGTGCGCAATGTGATTTATGTTCTGCCGACAGTTGAGTGCTGAGCCAGTGTCCACTTAATAATGACTCGTTTATAGAGAGGCTAAATAATCGTCATCGTCGTCATCATCATCACCGTCATCGTCGTCATCAGCATAAGACAAAAGAGCTTGTCTTCAGCTCTAAACCTATCCCCAGATTTCACTTCACCTTCTTGGTGCCTGAGAGAAAAGATATCTGAAACTTGCTGTGGTAGAGCAGCACTGTTTTATTGTGAAACTATTAAAGCATGCTGCAAGAATTATTCATAAGCATTGAAACAGAGGAGATATAAACCAATAAAATGAAACTGTATCTGCACTAATTAGCACTAGTGATTACTCTTTATGATGTAGCAGAAGTAAATGTAAAATAGAAAATTACTAATTCTTAGGTTAAATTAAGCAGGAGAGAGCAGACTAGCATGATCAGTGCCAAAAAAAAATCCCAACTACATATAAATCTATCTAATCAAAAGTAGAATTTTTATTTTTTTTTCAAAGTTCTGTAAACAGACAAAGCTGTTGTGTTATAAATGACCAGATCACCTGAATGGTCGACAACAGTAAATCTGTTCTGTGCCATGTGTACACGTTGCTTAATGTCTTCAGAGGGGACAGAAAATAATAAATGTATTGATGTAAGAAGCATGAAAAGGACAAACAAGCTAATTCTAGGGGCAAATATTTCTACACTTCTAAATTTGAAATAATTTCATCCTAGTACATGTGTGTCTGGGAGCAGGTCCTGATTCCAGTAGGGTAAAACAGTTATTCTGTTGATATGAAATGACTTTACTACACCCACAGAAGTAAGCAGACAACACATAGAAATTCTCATTGGATACTTCTTCTGAATGGCACCTTGTTCAAATATCAACAAGAAAGAAAATAATTTACTAATAAAATTGATCTGTATGGAAGGTTCAAACAGAAGATAAGTTGCCTCCAGACTCCCAATTGCTTTTATTCTTTTCACCTCCCTTTAACTTTCTATCCTTTTTAAGACACTAGAAGCACATGAATCCTACAAACAGCTTTGGAAATAAAATATTTGACAGTCTTAAATCCGAACACTGAAACAATTTTCAACACAACAGAAATTTTACAAGTTGAAAAGTAAATAGACATCCTCTGTCCTTTACCCTGAAGATATATACACACACATACACATTCTATATCTGAGAAAGGGGAAGCCTAAATGTACCCTCTAATTACAAGCTAGCAAAGAGGTTATCTGTTATTTGAAAGGAGACTTTTTTTCCTGCAGTGGAGAAGATGGTCCATGAACTTTTACATTACAACCTTATATTGCCCTTACCAAATACCAGTAACGACAGGTTCTGTCAAGAAAGACTTGCAATGAAATCCAAAAGCCATGACAATAAAATATGAAGTGCAGGTTTAATTTTAATAACTCCTTCAGAATCTTCATCAGTATTTAATATTTATGTGGTAGATTCCTTTATAAGCATTTAAAATTATATGTGTTATACTGTTCCATTACATATACAGCTATAAATAAAAGGGTTCTAAGCTTTCGCAAACAACTTTTCTTAAGGTATATAGGAAGATAATCGACCGGAAAAAAAGGTTTTTTTCCTCAACCCACTTTTAGTGTTGGGTAGCAGGTATTCACACCTGCCACAACACTTGTAAAACAGATGGTCAAAAGCCACAGTCATTAATTATTGCATTAGAGACATCCAGGTGCTAGAATTGTGGATAATCTGCTGAATTCTTTCACAAAGACCATTTATACAGGGAAGGTCGAAGCTTATTTCTATTTTGGACTTTTTAACCTGGTAGAGCAGAGTAGTGATATATCATGTTGCATTACATTGGCTTCCATGCAATCTTAGAGTGTGCCAAGATAACTAATAACTTTCATAGTGTATCAGGAGGAAATTTAAATGCAGCACCAAAACTAATGTACAGATTTAGTGTCCACTCCTTTCCTTCCTACTCCCTCTGGTAGAGAGATACCTTCCAATCTGGGGGAGTGTGTAAAAGGAATAAGCAGTTATTATCCTTCTACCCACATGCAGGAGTACCTGCAGCTTGCCCGGTGTCTCTCGTCTGAAGAGATGGTGTTTTTTTATTCTCAGCCAATGCCTGCAGTGATTTTGTTTGTGCAGTGGGGTTACATATTGTATTACGTTTGAAAATCCAGCCATCTGAGAAGCACTGAATTCAGTAAATTTCCCAGAGCCTTTCCCTTTGTTTCAACATGCACAAATTTGCAGCATGCAGTCTCTTTCTGAATTTTCACCTTAAACGAATCTGAAAGGTATAGTGTGACACAGAAAAAAGCTGTCTCTGCTAATGATGCACAGTAGATTCCAGCTTAGATCTGTTGTAAAAGTCAGTTTCTCGATGATTTCACATTTTGGATATTGTACATGGTTCCGAGTCAAACTACAAATCTATCAGGGTTGACTATTAATCAAGCTGACCTCAATTTTAAATACATTACCAGTAATGTCTGTTTTACATAAAGAAAATGAACAGCTAAAAGTAGAGATATAGACCAGTGTCTCCAACAGAAAAACTAATAAAATTGCACTTTTTCTTCTATGTAACATCTTTTTTCTTGTGTGTGATAAAAGGATGGCAGCTGTCCATTTGTATCATGAGATTGCTGCACTCAGAAGCCACACTCATCTCTACACGAGCAGAGGAATCATTTCAGTTTTGAGCCTAATGAAATAATAATCACTGGAACAACAGGTATAATTGCTGTCAGCTATTACTATGCTACTCCACTGGAGTGTCTGATTCTATTTAGATTGTTCTTTTTCCTGCTTGGCAGATGGCGAATTGTCTTAATTATCCATTCACACTCTGAAACCTCTTTAACCTCAACCAGTTGCCTTCTTGAAGACCATCAACCAGAAAACATGTTCATCCCGCTAAGCATGATTATAAACTGTCTTTCTAATCATGCGGCAGTTTACCACTCAAAGCAATGTTTATCCTATTACCATTGTAGGAGGAATAGCTTCCTATATTAATATAGGCCATCCTCTGAGAACCCATGGCCTACTGCCCACCATGCTGACAGCAAAGGAAAAATCGACCTTGCAAGTCTACACTGCTTTCCTCCGTTCAACACGTTGTAAAATGTTTCTGCTTTCTGAGCAAAATATAATCTTTCCTCACTTTTTTACTCCCCCACTGATAGTAATAACTATGAATGCATTCCTCTTGTATTTATTATGTGAGGAGCACGGAAAGTTCACTAGTGGGAGTTACCATTTCTCACTCAGATACTGCATTAATTTTGCAGTTCCTAAAAGGGAAATGCCATGTTTCACTAATCAAAGATTAATGAGTTCAGTGTTTTCTGTAGAGGTATTTCCTAATGCAGAACACGTTTCCATAACCACCACTCATACTCTCTCTTTTTCTCCCACTTTTTATTTGAGGTGTAACACTGGGCAAAGGTTGTAGAATCATGGAATCAGAGAATGGGTTGCATTAGAAGGGACATTGAAGATCATCTTGTTCCAACCCCCCTGCCATGGACAGGGACACCTTCCACGAGACCAGGTTGCTCAAAGCCCCATCCAGCCTGGCCTTGAACACTTCCAGGGATGGGGCATCCACAGCTTGTCTGGGCAACCTGTTCAGTGCCTCACCATATTCAATTAGACGTCAATTTCGTTGACACCTATTACTTTAATGTCCTCTGAGACTTAAAGCCTACATGGTACACATGGAAATTCAGTCTGGAAAAAAATTAGCTGAGTGGCACTGATCAAAAGTTCTGCATTCTCACAATTATGGGGACTCTTCTGCCGGGAGAGAAGACAGCATAGCTTGCACACAAAACACAAACAACTAACCACAAAAATCCCCAACATCTGCAGGCAACGGCTCCTACTTGGAACTGAGAGATCAATTGTTCAAGGCACTGCAGGTAACCCTTTTATGCAAATGTAATTTAACTTTAAGACTGATGTTGATTGACAAATATCCAGTGAAACTTTATTTCATAGGTGTTTTTCAGAGATGCAGAATTGCCTTTTCCAGTTAAAATGTCTTCAAATGTCTGGTGCTCTGTTCTAGTATGGGATGAAAAAAATTCTGAAGTCTCACAGATGCTGTGAACAGCATCATTATCTTTTAGACAGTCCTATTTCAAAGAGTATCTTCACTATGTCCAGGAAAGCTCACAGCAATGTTATATGGAAATTCTGAACCCACAATATATAATAATTATGTGTAAATTATAGAAATTATCTACCTGTGTAAAAATGCTTGAATATTAACATATATTAAAAACTTTAAAAAAGAAAATTTATTTTCTCTAAGAAATGTAGCAATCACAAGACCAAAGATCAGTCATTACACATGAGAAATGGATGAGAGGCTTTAAAAATATTTAAATGTTTAATGAGAATGTTACTGTTCAAATGTGAAATTCCCTACTATTTCTTCTTATTATTACTATTGCTGTCATTATTTTTTTATTATTATTTCCTTTTATTTCAGTTATTAAACTGTTTTTGTCTCGATCTACAAGGTTTAGTGGATTTTTTTACTTTTTTTCCTAGTTCTTCTTCCCATCACATTAGGGTAGGGAAGGGGGATTGTGTGACTGGGGGCATTATACTTAGTTGCCAGCTTGGGTTAAACCACAACATAAAGAAAAGAAGGGAAAAATGGGTGCAAACTGAAATTCCTGAGAGTATGAATTAGACGTCTTCAAAGAATGTCTTCTTTTTCATTCCAGTTTCTTGGCTCTTGCTGTTAATTAAATGGATTTAGGTATTCCAGCTAATCTGCAGAAGATATTTCCAAGTTCATCTATTGATCTGCTACTAAATTATCATACTTATTATACAAGTATTTCCTTTTACAAACCATAGAACAAGACTCACTAATTCTTTAAAATAATATGAACCTTTCAAAACTGTTATTTTTTAAGTCAAGATTCACATTCTGTGAATTTCACATTTAATTTATTTTAGGATTCAAGAACACCGTTGCCATCTTGATTTCTTCCATTACATTTAATTCCTCCTTCTGTCTCCTGAGAGACATATTCCCTTTTAATGCCCAGGTACAGCTAAATTATCTCCTCTGACAAACCCCACTCAATTATCACTGTCTAAAATTTGGCATTAAAGTCAGCATGTTTTGTTCTTGGGTTTCCCATGCTGACTTCCATTTACAGTTACGAGTGAAGCACAATGATAGTGAAATCAAATATGCCATAGAAAACATGACTACAAGTAATTCCCAGAGTGCTACAGTAAACCCTTAACAATGGCAAAGAAGAAGTAACTAAGCTTTCTTAGCTACAAAAAAGAAAAAACCCCAAACAAACTGAAAACCAAAGGAAAAAAAGAACAAAACCAGCAACAACAACAACAACCAAAAAACCCCAAAAGCAAGAAACTTTTCTGACAGGCTTTCTCTACCACCAGCATTTTGGGCAGGTTTCTGTATGGTGCTATTCATTTTTGTTTGACACTGATGTATAAAGTCTATGATGTTCTCCACATGACTCCTCTTGGTGTTTCTTCAAAAGTGTGCTCTGAGGCCAATACACTCCTGAACAAAGAAATTGTCTTTCCACCACCTCTTTCAGTGATGCATCAATAAGAGATGGGAAGAGAAAGAGAGAAATAAGAGACTTAGACAAAACAGAAAAATAAAATAGCATGACCCAAACATCAGTCCTTGTCATTTTCCAGTTGAAACAAGGTAAGTTACAACAGCTATCAATGCAGAAATTTCCTGTATTTAAATTCATTTTAGGTCATCCAGCATTTTCCAAAAAAAAAAAAAGTAAAAAGAAACAAAATAGATATGTTTCAACTGGTCAATTAATTTAAGTGAAAATTAATCATAATAATTAATTTATATAAAAAAGGAACTTTTACATTTCCCTTCTCCAGAGTACGCTTTCATATGTCGTTACTCTATCAGATTATCCTCTAAAACTTTCTTACAGAATGAAGAGTTTCTTCCCTTAACACAACATGCATACAGTATCAACAGTTAGTCTGCTTTTCCAGACAATCTCAATTGCTTATAAACAAGACTGCATGTAATTCAGGCTGTGTTTTCCTCATCTGGTCTCAGCTACTGACTTTATGTTGTATGATTTGTCCTTTATAATCTGACATTGCTTATTTCAAGAAGGTCAACATGGACAATGTATCAAAATCTTACGTTCTTCCTCTCTATCACTCCTCCTCAGCAGAAAATATCAAATAGCATCCAATAAATAGTGTAAAATCTAGTTTAGGCCCTACAGCACAAAAGTGACCTCTACACTCTACTACCCACACACAAATTTTAATGGCCTGTAAAAGAAAAAGAAGTGGGATGAAAAAATCAAGCGTGATGACTGAAATACTTTCTCAGTGTTCGCAGGTCCTGATGCAGTCCAAGATCAAAAAAAAAAGAAACCATACCAATCAAACAAAAGAACTGTCATGGTATATATATTCCACCTTTTTCTCTGGTATTGAAAAAGCAGCAAAGCAGATGTGTTATACCAGTCTTCAGTACCCAGGCTGCTTTCACTCAGACACAGCCCCTTGCTTCAGGGTGCTTTTTCCCATCTACATTTCATAAGAGATCTGGAAACCAAAAGCAGTCACACAGTCGGCAAATACTGCTTTCTATGAGAAAAAAAATATATATAGCTCATTGACACAGGCAAGCACTGCCTCTGCCTCAAGCCCCTTCGCAGTGCCAGGTTCCCATTTCACCTCATATCTGAGCACAGTGGGAGCTATCACTTGGTCTGCCAGAAAGAGCAGTTTGGACAAGAGGGAAACTACCTTTCAAGGAAGCAATCTGGTAAAGCACTAAGCAGTGACTTATAACTCTTGTTTTATGCCATTTAACTCAAAATCCAGCGTATGAGCTACCCGTTCAATGGTTTGGAAGGTCTCTTGGTTTTATTGTGCCTAACGTATTTCTAGATTCCCCGATTTATAGAATATATATAAATATTTGAGACAGCATGGCTGGAATTCTGCTCAAACAGTTGTAAAAGTAATTACACCAGTTAAGGTCAATGTAAGGACTAGCATATTAATATGGTGGCACATCCTAACCTTTTTTTCTGATGCTCTGAAATGCAAGCTCCTTCCTAAAGTAAGTGACACTAGCTGTTATTTGGATTAAGATTGAACAGTCCACAATTCAAAAACAGATGAGAAACTCAGATCAGGGAGCCAATGTGGCTCCAGTGTCAGGTGAGGGGGTAGAGCACCTTCCACCTGGAGGTCACCAACACATCATAACACAGCTGCGTGCAGCCGAGGGCTTTCACTGTCACGACAGCTGCTTAATGCAGTGTGTGGGATGATGCTCCCAGACCAGTTCCTAGTGGACAGATACATGTGTCATTTAAAACAACATAAATCTCTCACAATTGCCACTAATTGGCTCCCTTCTCAGCAGTTTCGGCAGCGAGGCTGCAGATCTCAAAGCCACTGAGAATAAACAGTTATCTAATCCCTAGAAGTGCTCAGTCCAAATCAGGGAATAAAGTAAAAAGTTCAGTGAAAAGCAGCTTGCACTGGTGCTGTCTGTGCTGTCCATCTTCTTGGGATAATTGAGGCTCTCATTTTCTAAGGCTGTCACTCTGACATCTTCCATCAGTAGCAACATTCACTCGATCTTTGTATTTCATTTTGTTAAGAGGAGAGAAGGAGCAGGAAGGATAAAGAGAAAAAGAAACCTTGCAGAGTGAAATGAAGCACTTCAGTATAGTAATCTTATTTACATCTGAAAACTGATTGAACCCCAAATTTGCAGTGACTTAACAAAAAAAAAAAAAAAAGGAAAGTTTCTGATTCTTGAGTACATGAAGAATGAATAGCACAGTGAGACTTTTCTTTCACCTTTAAATACTTGTTCATTGAGTCCTTTTCCCAAAGCCAGATTGGATGCAGTTTCAAAATGAGTTATATGAGACAAAGAATAGTCATGCCTATTTCTTTTATTACCTGAAATTATGTAATTAAAACAAAAAGACTCTTCTGTGAATGAAGTCATTCCTTTCCCAGTAGTGATATTTCTTCATGTTACTGAGATGGTAAAGGAGAATTGTAATTAATCCACTGTCCCTTTATCAAGACCAATAAACGGAGAGTAATAAAATATAATCTGATTGTGCCATTATCTCAAATGAATATTTTATCATCTGCTAGCAACTAAATAATAAATTATTTTTCAACAGGTTTTTAATGAGATGAGAGATGATCAGTGCATGCTATGAAATGTTGTAATACCCAATTTGAATAATCAGTCTGCTTTCTGTGAAAAAAAAAGGATGCCTTTGTGTGCCTCTTTGGAAAAGCACAAAAATTTTGAGACCTACAAGAATTAAAAATAAGGTGATTTGCTTAGGAGCAAACTCAAAAGTTCTTAAATGTTGCACATTGAAATTCACTTTCAGGTGATATCAGGAGAAGTCGTTTCACCAGTTGCAGATCAGGCCCTGAGAGGGATCAATATATATGCCTCAACATATGTCACAAATGAAGAAAGATGCCTGCGAAAAGATGCCCGCCAAAAACAGGCCAGCAAAGCCGAGTTGGGGGAGGAGTTTGGGGACGCATAAAAGCAGCTAGCGGCAAGGCCATGAGGTCTTTTTGCTTTGGGTCCCTTGGAGGGTCAGCTTGGCACCTTCTGCTCCCGCCTTCTTACCCTCTTCCCTGTGGTCCTGTTTCCCTGCTGGTGCCTGCTTCACCCTGCTGTGCCGATTCCGGGAACGGGTTTATCACCGTGAAGACCTCGTGCCCCGCACCCAGTCTCCAGCCACCACTCGCAGCTTGTAGCCACCATTTGCAGCCGCCACTCACAGCTGTCATTGGAGGCACGCTGCCGTG
>VZTA01005626.1:180697-197023 GCA_013398855.1 Mohoua ochrocephala | reverse complement strand
CCCTTCCCTTCCCGTCCCCCGTCCCGTCCCGTTCCCTTCCCGTCCCGTCCCACTCACACGCGCAGCGGTGCCGCCACCATCACGAAGAAGCTCGACCCAAACCTCCCGCCACTTCCGGGTGCGCCGCTCAAAGCGCTCCGCCACTTCCGGGTGCGCCGCCCAAAGCGCTCCGCCGGCTCCCTGGTGGGCGGTGCCCGAAGCCTGGCAAACCGAGCTGGAATCCCCGGGAAGGTTTAAATCCCCGCGTCCGCAGGGAATCGCCGACGTTCCCTTTTGTCTTTATCCTGGTGTGTCACTGCTCCAGTCAGTGCTGGCACTAAACCTGGAAAACCCGTCAAAAAGTAGAAGAGGTGATCGAGTAAGAGAGGGGTCGTTGTCTCAGAAGTAACTGAAATAATCACTGCGGGTGACTTTTTATGCCGATAAATTATTAGAATATCTATTGTATATGTTAATATATGCAAACACTACATTTCAATATGTATTTATTATTATTACCCTGAGCTGTACCAAAACAAGCACTTAATCAGGCTGTAAACACCAGCCAAGCTCTCCAGGATTTAACAGCTTTTATAATGTGTTATTATAATGCCTTATAAATAAATAATGCCTTACTAATAGCTTTTATAGGAGATTTTTAAATACAATGTTTATATATTTTTATTAAGGTTTTACAATATTACCATCTGAATTCTGCAACCAGGAGCTGAAATCTGAGTCGGTGCTGTCGGGGTTTTTTCCCTCTGTGGTATTGGGACTGAAACGTTCCGCGTTTCAACAACAGGCACGATAAATGTAAAGCAATAGTGTTTATTTCCTGCATCTCACCTGGCCTGAATGAACCACAAAAGAATCATGGGATGGTTTGGGTTGGCAGGGACATCAAAGCCCATCCAGTGCCACCCCTGCCATGGGCAGGGACACCTCCCACTGTCCCAGGCTGCTCCAAGCCCCAATGTCCAGCCTGGCCTTGGGCACTGCCAGGGATCCAGGGGCAGCCACAGCTGCTCTGGGCACCCCGTGCCAGGGCCTGCCCACTCCCAAGTGCCAGGAAAGCTGGTTGTTTACCGGCGGGAAATGGGGAGCCGAGGAGGAGTCTCTCATTTATTTATTTTACTGCACCAAAGCGCACGCGGCGGTCGCGGGCAGGAGGCCGAGCACCGGCGGCTCCAGCGCGTCACAGAGGCAGCGAGGACACCCCAGGGCGCCCTGACGGGCCGGGGTGCGCCCCGCTCCCGCCTCGCCTCCCGGCCCGATCCCATCAACGCCAGCAGGACATGAACGCCGCTCCGCGAAGAGCTCCCCGCCATCCCGAGCTCTTCAAGGGGCGGAGAGGCGGCCGCCCGGCTCGGCGGGGCCGCCCCTCAGCCGCCGCCGCTCCTCAGCGGGGCCGCTCCTCAGCCTCCCGCCAACATGGCGGCCCCCCCGCCTCCCCTCAGCGCCGCACGGTCACCGNACCCCGACCCTGAGTGACTGACCCGGTGCCCCCCGAGTGACCACCCCACTGGCCATCCCCCGGGTGACCCACCCCGACCCTGAGTGACTGACCCGGTGCCCCCCGAGTGACCACCCCACTGGCCATCCCCCGGGTGACCCACCCCGACCCTGAGTGACTGACCCGGTGCCCCCCGAGTGACCACCCCACTGGCCATCCCCCGGGTGACCCACCCCGACCCTGAGTGACTGACCCGGTGCCCCCCGAGTGACCACCCCACTGGCCATCCCCCGGGTGACCCACCCCGACCCTGAGTGACTGACCCGGTGCCCCCCGAGTGACCACCCCACTGGCCATCCCCCGGGTGACCCACCCCGACCCTGAGTGACTGACCCGGTGCCCCCCGAGTGACCACCCCACTGGCCATCCCCCGGGTGACCCACCCCGACCCTGAGTGACTGACCCGGTGCCCCCCGAGTGACCACCCCACTGGCCATCCCCCGGGTGACCCACCCCGACCCTGAGTGACTGACCCGGTGCCCCCCGAGTGACCACCCCACTGGCCATCCCCCGGGTGACCCACCCCGACCCTGAGTGACTGACCCGGTGCCCCCCGAGTGACCACCCCACTGGCCATCCCCCGGGTGACCCACCCCGACCCTGAGTGACTGACCCGGTGCCCCCCGAGTGACCACCCCACTGGCCATCCCCCGGGTGACCCACCCCGACCCTGAGTGACTGACCCGGTGCCCCCCGAGTGACCACCCCACTGGCCATCCCCCGGGTGACCCACCCCGACCCTGAGTGACTGACCCGGTGCCCCCCGAGTGACCACCCCACTGGCCATCCCCCGGGTGACCCACCCCGACCCTGAGTGACTGACCCGGTGCCCCCCGAGTGACCACCCCACTGGCCATCCCCCGGGTGACCCACCCCGACCCTGAGTGACTGACCCGGTGCCCCCCGAGTGACCACCCCACTGGCCATCCCCCGGGTGACCCACCCCGACCCTGAGTGACTGACCCGGTGCCCCCCGAGTGACCACCCCACTGGCCATCCCCCGGGTGACCCACCCCGACCCTGAGTGACTGACCCGGTGCCCCCCGAGTGACCACCCCACTGGCCATCCCCCGGGTGACCCACCCCGACCCTGAGTGACTGACCCGGTGCCCCCCGAGTGACTGACTGTGGGTGACTGACTCCCGAGTGACCGCTCCCCGAGTGACCTCCCGGCCCCCCCTCTGTCCCGCAGATCCTGGGCAAGGTGTACGCCGTGCTGAGCGACGAGAAGCAGCGCGAGGTGTACGATGAGACGGGCATGGTGGACGAGGACGCCGAGGCGCTGCAGGACGGGCGGGACTGGCTGGAGGACTGGCAGCTCCTCTTCAAGGTGAGATGAGACCGGGATGGGGCTGAGAGACAGAAGAACCCCGCATTGTTTGGTTTTATGAGTTTTCTCTTAAAGCCTCCCGGTGAGTAAGTCCTGTCACTCACAGAGCATCACCTCTTTGCTCCAGGTCACCGTGAAAGACATCGAAGACTTCCAGAAGAGCTACAAGAACTCGGCGGAAGAGCTGGCTGACGTGAAGGCAGCCTACATGAATTTCAAGGGTGACATGGATCGGATCATGGAGTCGGTGATGTGTGTGGACTACACGGATGAGCCCAGGATACGGGAGATGATAGAGCAAGCCATCGACGCCGGGGAGCTCCCGTCCTTCAAGGCTTTTGTGAGGGAGTCGAAGCGGAAGATGATGTCCAGGAGAAGGCGGGTAGGCTGCATCAGTTGTTTACCTTTGAGTCTCCCTCGGCAGAGATAAGTGACACTGTTCCCGAGGTGTTTGTCACAGGGTTGCTGGGTCACACGCCGTGCTGTTCACATCTGCTCACCTGTGGCCATCACCCCCCACCCCAAATCATTGTGGAAGGCTTTTCTACTTCTTTATTTCATTATTGTACACGATGTCTTATTACAGTTTAGCACGTCCCTGCATTTATCTACAAAGGTGTGAGTTGCTGGAATTAACAAAAACAACTAAGTGGTGAAAATACATTTTGGTTGACTTCTGGCAGGTGTGAAACTGCTCTGGCCTAAATGCACTCTCGTGTACTTTTGGACCCTTTGTAGAATGTTCTATGCCCATCAGAGTAACCTTTAAGTTAACGTAGTATTTACCAAGGCAAAAAAAAAGTGGGTGTGGGAACAGGGGCGGGGACAAACATCCCATTCAACACTGTGAAAGAGCAGAAAAACCTCCTGCTCTGCTAAGTGGTGGAACCAGAATGGATTTCCTTTGCCCGATTCCTCATCCGTGGCCAGACTTAGAAACCCTTTGTGCTTCCCTGCAGCTGTTTGTACACAAACGCCCAAAAAAGCGTTTGGTAACTCCTGTGAGACTCGGCCAGATAACGTGCAAAATACCTGTTTAAAAAAACCTGTTTGCTCTTTTAGGCAGAAAAAGAAGCTAAAGAGGCAAAAAAGACTCAAGATGAACTGGGCCTTAGTGGAGAAAATGACTTGCAAGCGCTGATTAAAGTAAGGCTTTTTCCCTTTGTTGCAGATAACTTTGTTACTGGCTTATAATTGTGTTTTCCCTGAGCATCTTTGATTTTGGATCCTTGCAACTCTTCGGAGTTCCTGAGGTTACAACCTGGCCTTAATGTCATAAATGTACTTTAATTTAATTAGAATCAGAGTACAGTATGGATTTTATTACCTGTGTCTTCTAGAAATTTTACAGAGTTATTGCACATGCACTCAAAATATTTAACTTCTGGTTCTAGGCAGTTACACAGGGAGTTTTAATGATGTCACTAAACTTTCTGTAGCTTGTATTCCCTGTTTAATACATTCCAAGATTTTGTGTAGCTCTCAGACTTCAGTAGGATAATCGGGATTGGGAAGTTACAGAGGTCTGAGTTGGGTTGGTGCTCTGTTCCCCCTCCCCAGAGCCGAGGCAGAGATCGAGAAAAGGAAATGGATAACTTCTTGGCCCAGCTGGAAGCCAAGTACGGGAACAGCGCTAAGAAAGGAGGAAAGAAGACCTCAGCCAAGAAAAGAAAGGCAGAAGGAACGGCGTAGACTGAAAAAACAGGTTTCATTTTGTATGGAAACGTGGATTTGGGAGAATTCCGGGTGTTCTCTGGGCTCCTGGCTTGGCCTGTGTGCATTGAGTGGCTGTAATTGGGAGGCATGACACGAGGAAGAGGATGAGGAAGGCGAGGCACTGCTGTGCTCATGTTCCCAACCCTTGGGGTGCTCTACACTTTAGATCCACGTGTGCTATTCACACATTTCCTCTGTAACAAACCTCCTGCTGTTTTTAAAGGTCTTTGCACACCAGCTCAACAGGGGTTTTTCTGATATTCCAGTAGTTTTATAAAGATAGTTTGGAAAATTGCAGATTTAATAAATGAGAAGGTTTGGGTTTTTGTTTTTTTTTCCAGAGTTTTGCTTCCCCAGTTCTCTGTATGTTTTCTAAAAAAGCTGTTCAAAACAAGCCAATTGTGTTGATTCTTCTGACTTCAGTCAAGTAAATCCTGCACACTTCCACGGAGGATCATTTTTCAAAGGCATAGGAGCCACGAGCTGAACACTTTGGGAGCTGAAGGCCCTCACAGCTTCAACAACAGCTCCTGGGGGGAAGCCAGAGGTAGATGGTCTCTCTGTTCCCTTTCCCTTGTCTGCTCTCAAAAATTACCCTGATTCTGAGAAGGTAGAGTGTATCATTGTGTTTCATAGCACAGGGCTTGAAGGTTACTTTTATTACACAAAAAAAGTAACAGTCCAGGAGCAGTCCCTGGTGTCAACCATCCGTACAGAAAACAAAAGTGGCCTTAGAGGGGGCTGCATGTTTTAAACCCACTGACTCCTCTAGGCTGTACAACACCACGTTATGTTAACAGAAGTCTGTTCAAGTTTATCTGTCTGTTTTTGTGACTCTCGTGCTACAGAAAACTCACACGGTCCCTGAGGAATGGCACGGATACAAATGGGATGCTTATCTGCACTTTGCCTGACAAAACTGACACACTGCACGGTGTTCCAGAAGAGAAACTGTATTTTGAAATGGTTTAGTGAGTAGAGGCCTCTGGTGAGCATCAATTCCTCTCTCTGCCAAACTTAAGAGGTTTACCTTGAGCTCAGAGCTGCTTTTTTTTTTTAAACTTCTGGAAATGCAAAGGCAGGTTAGCCCAGTTAGGTTTGCACAGTTCCCTGGTTTTGATTAAAGCATGCTTGGATCAGCTGGACTGTGAGCTTCACTACTGCTGGAAAATTATTAGCTGCTCTGGAGTGGGGAAGTAGGGAAGCCCCTTCATAAAGAATACTGACAAGTTGGTTTTTTTCTATTATGAACTGTAGTTTGAAGAATAATAAGAAAATATAGGAAAAGTGCTCTTTAATTGCACTAGAAAGGAACAACTGTTTTTGTGGAGCCTCCTAACTTTGTTTAGATACAGCCAGTGGTTCCTCAGCTTGTTTTTACACTTTAGTCTGGCATGCNTTGAAGGTCTTACTCCCAAACAGTAAGTGCCAGACTAATCACTTATTTTGAGGAGCCTGTACTTCATGTTTTTTTGGTCTTATCTGGAGCCACAAGGCCAGCTCCAGCAAATGCCTCTGTTAGGTCTGTCACACAGAGCAGACACAGCTCCTAAAAGCTCCGTTGCACCTATGGCTTCTGGAACTCCACATTAGAGTGCAGAAATCTTGTGTAATTACAGGTATTTGAGAAAGGGACACTGAGCTATTCGGTGAAATTACCATAAAATGTCTCACCAGGAAGACTTTTTTTTGAATGTTGTCTGAAACTGCTCATAGTAAGAAGTTTCTTTCTGCCTGTTCAACCTTCTTCAGTCACTGAGGAAGAGGTAAAAGGTTTTATTATGACTCAGGAAGAGGCAGTGGTGTGCTACCCTTGGAGCTGCCAGGTCACCTGCACTGCTGCCTTGGTTCTACACCCCTGTGTTCATACCTGCTGCAGCTACCACAGCATTCAGCACTTGCCTGAGCCGACTGCTTGCTTTTGCTAGTACAATATTGCTTTAAACAGATTTAAACATATAAATACAGTTTTTAAAAAATGAAAAATCACTACCGCTGTAGAAGGCCGGGTTAACCTTCCTAAGGGAAGAATGGAGCAGGTCCTGCAGTACCTGCCTGTAAGGACATGAACCTGTCACGAGCCTCATGGAAAACAGAGTGTTTGCTAGGTTTCCTAGGAGCTGGGCTTCACTGGAGTGTATTCACCCTTCCACTGGAGCATCGCCTTCTCTGCTGGTAGAAAATGGAATGTTGAAGTGCACCCCCTTCTCATCTTTGGCAGCTGCTGCTTAGATTTATATAAAAATAACTATCTGTAAGGAAGGGCCTTTGAAAACTCTGTGTAAACAACGTTGACCTTGCTGGGAAGGAGGGGTGGTTCTGGGCTCTCTGGAGAGGGATGGATGGATGGATGCTTCTCCATGGCACGTCAGAGCCCCTGTTTGCTTTTTGTGCCTGATCCACTCCGGCCATGGGCTTTCACAGAACCACATGGTGGAAGACCTGACAAACGACAGATCACGGACAGCCTCAAGACTTGGGGAAGGTATCACAGCTAAGTACCAAATACACCTCCTCTAGCTTAAAACTAAAATGTCTTTTTACTCTAACACATGCCTATCAGCTGCATTATTCATAACTTGCAAAAGGGACAAAGTTTGCTTGCTGAGTCGCTGCATTGTAGGGAGCGACTGCATTCCTTGATATTTCACCAACTATTCACGTCTGCCAAGTTTTTCTTCTGTTTTAATTTGGGTTTTTTTGTCAATACAGCAGTCAGAATACTCATCTTGCATTTTTTTTGACGGGGAGCAGATATTTATTTCAGTAGGAACCACTCCTTGCTTGTTTAAAAACAAGTTACTTCAGTTTTAGTGCCTTTGTTAACCTCAAGTTACTATCTCTGTTTAAGCTGACAACTCCTGCTTTGAAAACTTGGACATGGAGAGGCACTGGGGCTGATTACATTAAACTTCCTTACTCGATTTAAATATTTGGTGGTAACAAAACCACAAAAACCCCAACGAAATGCACCCAACTATACTCTGGAGTAGAGCAGGATATAGCAAGGATAACACATGTACAATGGCAAATTAAAAACGTGGATGGAACTCTGAAAAACCTCCCCAGTGGGAATTAGCTGTAGGAATGTACCCCTGTAGGAAATGCATCCCTGTCCCAAAAGCCTCCTTTGTTTGATCTGAGTGAGCCCTGTGACTGATGAGCATACCTGAAGCTGTGGATCCTCTCCTGGTCCAGGACTGATTACTATAATCAATAACAGTGCAAGAACGCCGGCGCTGGGAACCTGGCTGAAAAGACAGTTCAAGTTATTTCTGTTTGCATGAAAAAACACCATCAAGATTATAATGCAACTGCAAACTACTTAAACACGTGTCTTTGGTAATCGGTCAGATGCTGTACAGGTCTCAGGGAAGCTTTAAAGAAGGGCCAAATCAACTTTAGAAGTGGAAAATACACTTTTCTGACACTTATTTCGAATGATCACTGGGCCACTTAGAGGCAGTCTTGCCATTTCTGGAAACTGCTGTTCCAAAGCAGATTTTGTGACTGCTGAGTCCAGGATGTTGAAATTATACACAGAAACTACTCAAGCAGCTATTTAAAAGCTGTTGCTGAAATTACAGCTTTCAAAGCTTAGATAAAAATTCTCTGTTAGATACAAGAAGGTATCAGTAGAGTAGGTGTTTCAGTAAATTAAACCGAGAGTATTTGATACAGAAACAGACTGGACATTGATTAATGCTAATTCTCAGAGCACTCTCATCAGTGATTAAGGGTGATCTGGTGTAATTAGCCATGCTTTACCAAGGATGTGCTGGATGTGTTAGGCCTGGAGAAGGGATCAGGTAAGAGCAGCTGCTCCTGGAGCTGCTGGTGAGTGTCTTCCTGTGTCGTGACACTGTGAGCACGGCTCGAGTTCCCTCGAGGTTTCTGCAAGGAGGAATAACAGTCAGGGCTTTCTCTTAGTGCAGCAGTACATTGAAAATAACTAACCCAGGCATTAAAGCTAATTTTCCAAGTGAATCATTTTATACCTAGTTATGAGGAGGGAAGCGTTCAACTGGCATTAATGAGAATTAAGCATGCAACTCTGGGTGATGCTGCTACTCAGACATGATACAACTTTCTTTGTGCATCTACTTGACTTGCTGTCACAAAACAACAAGGAAATTGGAACTCTTGGGCTGGGTAATTTGACCAGCAGTGATAACAACTTTAGATTATTCAGTAATAAAATGAGATTCTTGTGCCTGTTACCTGTGTTTGCTTGTGGGGTGCTGTGGTGCTCCCACGCTCTGCCACGGTGGCGGTGGTGGTGGCAATGGGTGGCAGGGGGTGATTTCTGTTCAGCAGCAGTGGGGAGGGTGAGGTCAGCTGCTCCTGTGCAGTCAGGCTGGAATGCACCAGTAAGAACAGAAAAAACACACAGTTTATACGTTTGGCAGGTGGAAAGGTTTAATGTTGTCAGTTTCTTTGGCCTTCTGGAGTTGACTGTTCTGTAAGAATACCTTGGAAAAGCTTCAAGCTATAATCTACTCTTTAAAAAAGACTTCCCTAGTGCTCTCTACTTACATTTAAAAATACATTTTTATAAAGCAGAGATGTCAGTACTTCTTAGATTGATTGAAGCCTGAGGAAAGGGAACAGAAGCATAAAATACTGGAAGGAGAAATTCCAGTTATGAAGGGACAAGGAATAAGTCTCTCAACACTATGTGACAAGAAAGCAACAGACTGGATGAGTTTATAGGTAAACTGCAAAACTAAAAGTAAACTACATCAATTTACAAGTGGAATAGACAGGTATCCAAGCCTGCATTGTTTCTGTGGTCCCTGTAAATGGTCCCATTCGGTCAGGTCATTGCCCAACATAAAAGTAAGACATTCTAGATGTGATTGAGGGCTCACTAAGAGCCCTTTGGTCAGTCAGATCACCTATTTTAACATCTTCATAGTCCAGTCTGGGCTAGGATAGCAACATGCAGTCTCCAAAAACCGCAGACTTTTAAATTTATCTTGAAAACAGGCTGCAGAAAAAGACAGCCACGTCAAGAAAGAGATGGTGGCGTTCACTTTGCCTGTAGAGGCCAGACTGAGGTCTCTTGCTCGTGTGCAGAGCTACCTGAATATGGGAATGAATGTGATTCACTGAATGGCCGCTGGCAGCACAGTGACCCTCAGCTGTAACAGCTCTGCTTTCTCAGGGGAGCTGTGCTCCAAGGGGCAGTTCCTCTCCTTACTCCAGTAATCCATCCTCCCTGCCCAGGGATGCTCTCCGTGTTCCCTGAGCCTGGCACCCTGCAGGGAGGGAGAGGCTGCTGTGGGACCTACAGGCGCCTGCAGGCGTCGTCCCCGGAGCGCGGGGTCCCGATGGGATGCAGGGTCCGCGGGGGCGGGTTCCTCCTCCTGGTGCAGCGGGACAGGGATGAGGTGCTGAGCTCCAGGGGACGGTTTGGCCACGTCCGGGTGGAGAGGAGGGAACTCGAACCTGGCCGTTTGTCATCCAGGTCCCTAGCAAAACAAAAAATTACAAGGCCAAAAGAGACATGGTCAACATGACACCTACTCTGTTACCCAAGTGCTCACCTGCAGGTGACTTCAACCATAAAATATGTGGGCAGAAATTATGAGAGTCCATTTTTAACATAACTATATCAAGTAATACTCTTTCACAGAAGCCAAACAAACAAACAAGCAAGCAGGAAAATAACTGAGAATTGCTTTCTCCGGTGGAGGAATTGATCTCATGAGGTTTTGGGTTGAATCCCTCTCACTGTGAGACTGCTCTACTTTATTTAAAACAGGTGATCTGTAGTTCTTACAGTGTTTTCTCCACTACAGGCAGGTTCCTTTGGTGTAACTGGATCCCATGGATCACCATCAAGCCATTTAGGTTACGCTGAGAACCACTACTTGACCCTTGAGAGAGACTTACCTGAAATTTAAAAAAATAAGTAAGTAAATTACTGTTTGGCAGAGAAACACACTCACACATTTACAGACTTCTCTTTCTGGAGAGAAGTCATTAATTTCTTCCATCACATCCAGATGTATACTCGGTTATATTATCTCCCCATCTAAGACAGGGATCTTAGCATTTCATTTTTTTTTGGAATGGTAGTGCTTAGAAAATGTCCTAACACTTTTTTTTTTCCAGCTGAGCAGCTCATTTGCTGATCTTCCAACAATGACTATAATCAGAAGCTTTACGAAAATAATTTTCAGGGTATATTGACGTTTTATGCCGAGAACAGATCTGCAAAGTCCTTTTCCGAGATACAGACTGATCTGGAAAAAACATCAGGTTCCACCCACCATAACAAGAGCCAAGAGAAAGCAGCAGAGCTTTAATCCCATACATACTTGAGGTGTTTTTCTCCTCTTTTTGCTTTTGCGGCCACATCTGGGTTTTGGGCACTACACACACAGTAAGGGGACACAAGGGACAGGCAGGGGGAAGAAATAGAGGAGAAGGAAAGAAAAAGAAATAAGAAGGAAAGAGTTGAATTAAAATGGAATGAACAGGTAACACTTTGGTGCTCACCACTCTAGGAGCAGATCATCTAAAGCAGATTATACAGTTAAATTCAGTGTGTGAGAAAAACCACTGCTTTAGAACTGCACTGAGATTTCTCCCTTCTTGCTGGATGAATTAACTATAAATGTGAGAATGGAGTCCCACACACACAATCCTCGATCTCACCATTTAAGGGAAACATTAAATTGTGGAAGGAGCTACATCCTCAATCAACAGCCACCACATGGCTGTCGTACACAGATATAAAATGCTATGTTCCAAGGAGAAAAGTAGGAATTAAAACTTCCAGCTGAGTAGTAACAGAACTTCAGTGTCAGAAAGGACAGGCAGCATTCACACAAAGTCCAAACTAGTTATTTACCTAAACACAACCAGTCTGTTTGCTGAGGTAACTCTACGCTGATTCATCCCCACCCAAAACAACAGCTGGCTAAAACCCTTACCAGATTCGATGTCACCGAGGGCATCTTTGTGTGTGGCACACGAGGTAACAGTGCTGGCAGAGGATCCAACTGCAAGGGGCTTCTGGCATCTGCTCGGAGCGTTTCTACTGTTATGATATTTTTCTCATCATCTGTGCAAAGCAGCAGAGAATTCCTGTCAATATTGGCATTGCTAGTCGTGGACAGTGCTATGAATCCAAATTTTTTAGAGAGAGTCCTCTTGGATGATGAATTCTGCTAAGTTTTTTGAAGACGTGTTTCACACTGTTAGCAAAATAACCTTTTTATTCCCACTGAAGAGATCATTCCCAAATACATCTCTCTCCCGTGGCACCTTTGCAAAATTAGCTGAAATCCCCTTTTGAGCCCTCACTTTAACCGTGATCCTTACCCGAGGCTGACCCTTCCCAGTGCCTGCAGATCAGTTCTTCCATGCAGACCAGGACTTCGCTCCACACGTCATCAAACACAAACGTGAGCACGGAATCCTTCATGCAGGAGTAGGGAGAGACAGGAGGAAACCCCAGTTTCTGCCTGCCAGAGGACAGTCCCATTTTCCTCCCGTGCAACTCCTCCTCCCTGTAAAAATGTAAGCGTTACCTGCACCAGAAACACATTTTCTTTGTCTCCTCTATTTACTTTTAAATTTTGCCACCAACCTCAGTGAGAAGTGACTGACACACCCTGGTCTCCCCACACAGAATGACTATAAATGATACTTCATGAACAATAAATAATTTACCCGTGAGATCAAATTCACATTAAAAAAAATCAATAGTTACAGTGCTATTTCTCCATCACATTGTTAGGCTCCGTATCTAATGAGAGTACAGAATCCTGGAGACAAGAGAGTGATATTATTTGTTGCAGCAATGTCTCTCTGGCCTCTTGCTGGTCAAAGCAAGAAGCGTAACAATTTGAATTTAATGGTCCAGGCAGCTAAGTGGCTTTAATTATTAAAACCAATTAAGTAGTCAGGAACTGACAGCACCCTCCAGAGTCCTTAGGCAGGCCCTATGTTCATATTGTTGGTCTGAATAAAGTAAAGGGGCAAAAAGATAAAAACAGTGGTAATTGTTTCTTGACAAGCATAAAATCCACTCTCGTTCCTAAAACTACCACTGGAGAAAATCCAGGAAGGTGCAATTCCACCCAAAATGCCAGTACAAAACAGAAGCAGCACACTGCTATTGCATAACTAACAGCAGTGAATTTGACATAGTATAAAAAATAAATGGTGTTGAAACATGTTTTATTGAATACACAGGCTCTTAGTTACGATGGGATGAATTATTCAAACCGAGCACAAAAATGGACTGCGTCAAAAATTACCAGAAAATGCCTAAAAATAATCCAGCAAAATAAACTGTCCTAGGAAATGGGTTGAGAGAATTCCCAGTGCCTGGACAACCTCAGGCCTTTGAAAGTTCTGTAGAGAAAAGACAAATAAATTCATCGAGTATGTGTAACTTAACTGCAGGAACCCCAGTGCTGTTTTAATATTCAATACCTACACGTCTCTGTGGTCAAACGCCAAGTACTCCTCCACTATGCCTTCGCAGAGAATGACTTCCTCCTCCCCTTCATCGCTCTCTGAGGAGCACAAGGCTGGAGGCTTGGAAGGATCGGCCTTCTTGTGAGCAGGAGCAACGAAAAGAGGCACCTTCTTGCCAAAAACACTGAAGCTGAACAGGTGAGAGTTTTCAGAAAGCAGAAATAAAGACAAGTTGTTATTCCACCTCGAATAACTGAGAGACAGCATAATAGCTAAGGGCAAGCAGTAGCGAGGCCAACAAATTGTTCATTACAGCAACAGCTTCTGGTTTGGATACCTTTTAATTCTTGCTAAGGAACCTGAAACTTCAGGGGAAAAAATATCCAAAGCTAATTAGAAAGCATTCTAAAACATTAAGAATAAAAGCAGCACTAACGTAGTGCTTTGTATTTTTTAAGTCCTAGGCAAATTTAACAGATGATTAATAATAAAACCAGCTACAATACATATTCTTAAGAAGTCATCAGCAGCAAAGATATTTCTATTTACTGGCCAGTTCACTGCAGTCAGCATAAGCACAGCTACGTATTCTTGCTACTCTGAGTGTACTAAATTCAGTTTAAAAAGAAAAAAAGAAGAGTGTGCTGTGTTCAAAACTCAGCCTGACAGGAAGGCTGCACACTTCAAGAAGCAGAGAACAAACCTGCCTTCCCACCTTGGTATGATCCAGGCTCACTGCTGGTACTTACTCATCAGAATCCTCTTCCTGTGGTGAACTCACGTCAGAGGGAGCCAAACTGCCCGAGGGGGAACTCGAGTACCATCCGTACCCTTCGTCTGTGGGGATCACCACCTGCTTCCCCAGCACCCTGCCACGGCAGAAGCAAAGGACAAATGCAGCAGAAAACCTTGGCAGTACGATTACTGAAGGGTGTACGAACAGCAGCAAATCCTAAACGTTCTGCTGGGATGCTGTGCAGTTTTCCTGGTGACAGCTTCAGTTTTCTAAGAGAATTCTGCTCTGTTAAAGCTCAGCCAGTCACAAATAGCAGCAAACCTCTGTCAAGGAACCACACGTGAGGTGGCAGGATGTTTATTAATGACAGGCAGGCACATCTTTTTATCTGTATCTGCCACACACTTGCACGAACCCTCCCTGCCACTTGTTTTAAGAGCAACCGTGTGCATCCCTACCCTTGCTGTGAAGGTACCAGCATCAGTCCATTCATAAAGTACCTGAGATGAGGGAAGCTGGAGGACCACTGGTGGCATTCTTCCCGCAGTCCCTCAACGTGAACGTTTTCTTTCTGCTCATACAGAAGCTCGTCAATTTGTCTGAACATCTGCTGAACCTGCTGTGTGGCAGCTCTATCAAATTCCTGGAGAGGAGAGAAAATACCTAGTGAATAGCCTTTGCAGCGTTTCTCTAAATGATTTTTTAAAATAAAATTGAAAAAGACAGCTATTTGTTTAAAGCTCAGCAGGATTGCATTAGAAAGATTTTGACTTTAAATAATTTTCTCCCCGAGATGATCAGACTGATGGCAGCCACATAAAGAGCTTCCACTGACACAGCAGAAAAACTATTAAAACACTTTGAAATATCCATACCATCACATTAAGTCACAAGACTTAAAGAAATCAGAACAGGAAGGATAAAAATTCGGTGACATTTTAACGCAATGCAGGATTTGTTGCTTGCAGTGTCCACACAAAAAGCAGTGCAGACTGCTGGGAAACGCTGAACCTGAGGGAGGGTCAGGTCCTTTGTTACGTGCAGATAGAATGGGGTCAGCTCTGGGGTCATTTAAACCCAAACAGCTCCATCTCCCCTCCCAGAAGGCAACGGCACACTTGGCTTTGGTGGATGGAGAATAAAAGAAACATTTCTAAAGGAAAATAATGTTTTAGGAACTCACTGTATTTTGAGAAACGTGCGAGTGTGCAGAAGCTTGATAAACTCACGCCAGGTGTCTGAAAGCCATCCAGCCATGGCTGGGGTTCCACAACAACAGCATTTATAGATACACTCGTGCACCGAATGATTTGCATTTCCAAAATTTTCGGTGGAAATGCAGAATATCAACGGAATAGCATGAGCCCAGCGTGTTCTGAACTGAAGGATGGAAAGAGGCAAAAAAGATGTTCTATCTATAATCACTAGCATGACTTTTTTGACAGATCCAGTCATTTTTATTCTGACATGTCTTTGCAGTGGTATTTCAAGTGTCATTCTGTGCTAGATTTGGATTGGATGATGATGTTCTACTCACGTCATAGCCCCAGGAGAAGACTGAGCTGTCTTCTGTGGAGGTGTCAGCACAACTCTGGCTAGCAGTCTGTGGATCCCCATGATCATCCGCTTCCTTATGGATTCCCAACTCCCTGAAATGCACACGTCGAGCCAAAAAAAGAAAGGAAGCAAAACAGCCCACAACGAACAAAGACAAATCAAGTGTGTCAGTGGACAAAGCCCAGCTGTACCAGAACAGGTGTGTCAGATACATCATGACAAGTACCTGGAGGTCTGGCCGAGGTTTCCAGCCGTGGGCGCGGCTGAGCACACCTGAGCCCGTGGCTCTGGCAGCGGGTGATGCCTCAAGGCATGTTTTGGGAGTCCTTGTCTAAAAAAAGCAGAAGTGGAACTTGGCATTACTTACAAGAATAAACATTTACAGAGCTCCCAGTAAGTTTTATAGGTTTTTCTTTTCTGCTTCTCAAGGCCTGCGCACACAGTTATTCCTGTCAGAAGGCTAATTCTTGTCGCCAAAGCTCCAGGCTTAAGGTGTCAAAACTAACTCTAGGGTAAATATGGAGTTAAAGGTCTCGGCTTCAAAATCAGTTAAACTTGAACTTAAGATGTGAATTGGCCTACATCTCCCTAAAAGCGGAGACAATGCCATTATCCCTGCAGATTAATTAAACTGAATTAAAGAGAACGAGAGTAAACGAGCCGAGTAAGTCAGAACTGACCCAACTCCTGGGTCAGGGGGGAAAAGCTAATTACAGCGATGCAATCGCGTTCTGCCACACCGGTGTGTGGCCGGGACCGGTGCTCGGGAATCCCGGGAATCCTGGGAACTATCTCCCGTCGGGGACACGGGGTGACCGGGCCGTCACGGGGCCCTGCTTGGTGCCGGGGGGAGCGCGGGCGGCAGGCCCGGGAGTGGGGCCGGGGGGATCGCGACCGAGATGGGGACCGGGATCGGGATCGGGACTGGGATGGGCACGGGGACCGCGCTGGGGACCGGGGTAGCGGCAGCCACTCACGCCTGCACCGGTTTCCGCGCGTATCGCGATATCATCCTCAGCGCCGCCGCCATCGCGCCGCTCCTCCCGCGGGGGC
>VZTA01005626.1:151786-180227 GCA_013398855.1 Mohoua ochrocephala | reverse complement strand
GTGTGAGGGGGACCCGGCGGCCGGGAACCGGGGGCTTGTGAGGGGGGGACCGGGCGGGACCGTGTGAGGAAGGCCAGGGGCGTGTGAGGGGCACCCAGGGGCTTCACACACTCACAGAGTCACAGCGTGGGTCAGGTTAGAAGGGCCCACGGTGGGCATCTGGTGCCACCTCCCTGCCCCAGCAGGGTCATCCCTGAGCACGCGACGCAAGATTTTGTCAGCTGGGTCTGGAGTCTCCCCCGTGAGGGAGGCTCTGCACCCTGTCTGGACAATCTGTTCCTGTGCGTGGGGTTGCTGAGCCGCCTCTCCTCTCTCTGCCCCGTCCAGGCGAGACCCCGGCGCACATCGGCGGCACCACGCTGTTCGGGGAGAACGTGGAGGATGAGTGGTTCATCGTGTACCTGGTCCGGGAGATCACCAGGGAGTTCCCGGGGCTGGCAGCCAGGTATGGCGGGTCCTGCTGAGGTGCTTTTTTTGGGAGGGGTGCGAAGGTGCAGTGCCTGTGCCCTGAAGGTCCTGTCTAAATATTCCCCATCCTTGGAGGTGTTTTCCCATCCCATACATGTTTGAAGTGTCCAAGGCCAAGTTGGAAGGGGCTTGGAGCAGCCTGGGCCAGTGGAAGCTGTGCCTGCCTGTGCCAGGGGGGTTGGAACCAGATGATCTTTAAAGTTCCTTCTAATCTAAGTGTTTCTGTGGTTTTGTGAATATTAAGAAAACCCCAGCAGACATGGTTTCAGAAGTATGGTGATGTGCTTTGCGAGGTTTTTCCTGCTAAGAAACCAATTTCTCCTTGGCCAGGATCGATGACAATGATGGAGAGTTTCTCTTGATAGAAGCGGCTGATTTTCTCCCAAAGTGGCTGAATCCTGAGAACAGTGAAAACAGGGTGAGTAAAACTTCTGCACAGGGGGCGAGGGGGCCACAGTGGCCTTTTATGTGCCAGCTGGAGTTTTCTCTTGCACCTCTGGCCAAGTGGTCTGCCTGCCTCTGAAAATGCAGAGTGCTGTCTGCCCCTTACTGTTGCTCTCTTCAGAGAGTGGATACTCTCCTGTATCCACCTGAACTCCCTAGCTCTGCTAGAGCCACTGGGGTTTTTTGTTTGTTTGTTGTTTTTTTTTTTACCATATTCTGGAGTGTTTGGGCAAGAGGATTTGCTGCCCTCAGAGTAGGAAACGCTCAAGGCTGGAGCGTTGGTGTCTCTACAAGGATTCAAACTGAGTCTGGTGGAGGTGAAATAATGAGCAGACACCTTCACCTGGATGTGGATGGTTGCTAGTAGTCATGTCGCTGGCGATGGATTAAAATGGAAATAATTAACTTGGTCACTAGCAAAAAATTGTTTAATTATTTTTCCCCTACTCCAAGATTCTTAAAAGGGATGGAACACAACACAAAAATTGGTTCTAAGGGTGTACCTGGGCTATCAGGCTCATGTTTTCCTTCTGTTTGAGGGAACAGACGGAGTGAGGGAGTTGAGAGTGCTGCATTCAGGGCTTTTCTCAGGATCAGGAACCAGCAGAGGTCACGTGTAGCACCTGAAATAATGCTTTTTGGTCCCTGTGATGTTCTTAAGTAGTTAGGTTGTGCTGATTCTCCTGAAGCCCTTCTCTAGTTGAAGAGAAACTTGGTATTATTGTTATTAAGGAAACAAAATATATTCGACCAAAGTTGTTGCAGTTAAAATAGGGGCTTTTACTGGTTGGATCATGGTCTCTGGCACCTCAAATAACTTTTTTTAAAAAAACCATGCTGCTCCCTGTATTGGTTCTCTGTTTGTACTTTATATTCTCTGTACTTTATATTCTCCCTGTCTGATGAGAGCATTCCTGCCTGCCAGGTGTTCTTTTACAAGGGAGAGCTGCACATCATCCCTCTGTCGGAGACTGCGGAGCAGGGCTGTGCCCTCTCTGCTCCCTGCCCCACCATCCCGCAGGCGCTGGCCCTGCTGTCCGCCCGCTCCGAGGAGTTCCTGGCCGCGGAGCCCATCCGAGCTGCGCTGAACAAACGCATCGAGGGGTACGTGGGTGCTTTATTTCCGTGCTCTGCGCCAGTGGTGTGTGATTCTGTGCTGTCTGGGGTTTAAACAGTTCCCCGATAGGTGTGACAAGGTTGGTTCCTTCTCAGAAACCAGCAGCTGGAGGTTTTTCTGTGGCACTCTTGGGAGGAGGGGGATCAGTGCCCTGTAGGCTGTGATCTGAGGGATCTCAAACTGGTTCACTGCTGTAGTTCCACACCTGACAGTGACAAGAGTTACTCTTCCTTCACGTCCTTCTTATACTGGAAAATCTGAAAGTTCCCATATCTTTTAGGAGCCCTGTGCAGGAGGAAAAAGAGGATTTGGCCTAAAATGTAGAACCAGCAGGATTTTCAGAGCTTCAGCTTGTCACAGCTGTGTTCAGCCCTGTACTTTATTTTTTGCAAGGATCCGGCAGCATAACTTTTACAGAGTACAATGAAGAATATTGCATAGCTGGATGTGTTGTTTAAGTTCACAGTGACTCACCCATGTGGGGATCCAGTTTTATTAAATATTTATTTATATTTATTTATATAAATGTATTACAGAAACAGACACTCCAGGCATTAGATTGTCCGGGTTTTAACTTCAGAATAATCTTCTGACCCATAATACAGATAGATATCAAAGTGAAAATGGGCCTCATAATAAAGAAGGAGTGGTTTAACCTGCAGTACACTTCCTACACTCTGTTGCTGCTCAGGTATCCCGAGAAGATCCAGGCCTCGCTGCACCGCGCCCGCTGCTTCCTCCCGGCCGGCATCGTGGCCGTGCTGAGGCAGCGCCCGTCCCTGGTGGCCGCGGCGGTCCAGGCCTTCTACCTGCGGGATCCCGGCGATCTGCGGGCCTGTCGGCGCCCCTTCAGGACCTTCCCTGCAGAGCAGCGTGTGATGGCCCTGGTAAGTGCTCTGGAAAGCCTGGGATGGCCCTGGTAAGGGCTCTTGGAAAGCCCGGGATGGCCCTGGTAAGGGCTCTTGGAAAGCCTGGGATGGCCCTGGTAAGGGCTCTTGGAAAGCCCGGGATGGCCCTGGTAAGGGCTCTTGGAAAGCCTGGGATGGCCCTGGTAAGGGCTCTTGGAAAGCCCGGGATGGCCCTGGTAAGGGCTCTTGGAAAGCCTGGGATGGCCCTGGTAAGGGCTCTTGGAAAGCCCGGGATGGCCCTGGTAAGGGCTCTTGGAAAGCCTGGGATGGCCCTGGTAAGGGCTCTTGGAAAGCCCGGGATGGCCCTGGTAAGGGCTCTTGGAAAGCCTGGGATGGCCCTGGTAAGGGCTCTTGGAAAGCCCGGGATGGCCCTGGTAAGGGCTCTTGGAAAGCCTGGGATGGCCCTGGTAAGGGCTCTTGGAAAGCCCGGGATGGCCCTGGTAAGGGCTCTTGGAAAGCCTGGGATGGCCCTGGTAAGGGCTCTTGGAAAGCCCGGGATGGCCCTGGTAAGGGCTCTTGGAAAGCCTGGGATGGCCCTGGTAAGGGCTCTTGGAAAGCCCGGGATGGCCCTGGTAAGGGCTCTTGGAAAGCCTGGGATGGCCCTGGTAAGGGCTCTTGGAAAGCCCGGGATGGCCCTGGTAAGGGCTCTTGGAAAGCCTGGGATGGCCCTGGTAAGGGCTCTTCTACAGCAACTTGTCACTTGATTCTGTTCTGTATCTGACAAGGGTTCTGTGGCTAATGGTATAAACACAGATTTAACTTAAAGCTGCGTGTTTTCGGTTACATTTTTTCCCTTCTGGCTCTGGGGATGAAATTCCATTGCCTTACATTAATAGCTTCTCTGCCTTGGGATTGATGTGGCTGGGCTTTCAAAGGGCTGATCAGGAGGGAATTGTTTCTGTAGCCAGAGGCTGTGATAGTGGTTCCTCTGCTGGAATGCCTGCTGAGTAAACTGATTTCCCCGTGTGGTCAGGGCAGTTTGGCAGCACTGCCAGCCACCGAGGGGCTGCTCCCAACCAGGGGTTCCCTCCAAGGCTTTTCACCTTCTCAGCTGTGCTCACACAGCTCTGTGAAGGCTTTTGTGAAGTGTTTCATGAGCACTGTCCAAGCACTGTTTTATCTGATGTGTTTTGTTAAGAGTTGTACCTCTGGACTCCTGAAATTAAGCTTTGGAGTCAAATTTTGGACGTCTGGACTGTTTCCAAAATCCCAGCTTTTAATCAAATTTTATTTTAATCGAAAATACACCTTGTTGATGTGATTACAGAATACTGAGGATTTTTCCTAAGGTGTTTAGACTGATAAGAGTTCATATTTACTTGGAGATTTCAATTTGGAGGGCCTGAAAAGCAATGTATCAGAAAAACCTGTCTAAGGTATATTTTGAATGCAGTCTCAGATATTGCCTGTAATATGGGTGCCTTAAAACACAATTTAGTGAGCCTGGAGGGAGTTTGATGCCTGTCCACAGCACAGTCACGCTGCAGGGAGTGTTTTATTCTGCTCTGGCTGTTTCAGGTGACTTTCACTCGGTGTTTGTACGCACAGCTGGCGCAGCAGAAGTTTGCTCCGGACAGACGCAGTGGATACACCCTGCCTGCCCCATCTGATCCTCAGTACAGAGCCTATGAGCTGGGCATGAAGCTGGTAATGATATTTTTCTGCATTTTGTGCTCTGTTTGCCTGTTTATGTATGTCCAGGAAATGGGTCTTTGTCTGGAAGTTGCCCGCTTGTCCAGAAAAGTGTGAGCACAGTCCGTCACACCTTGAGAACCTCTTCTTGTTGCATCTTTTACATACAGGCTCATGGCTTTGAAATTCTGTGCTCCAAGAGCACTAAAGCAGCTCCTGATGCCAAGAGAAATGTGTTGAGCGGTCCTCTGTGGGAGAGATTCCTCAGGAGCTTGAAGGAAAAAGATTATTTCAAGGTGAAGCAGCGTGTCTGTGGCTTTTAAACTTTCCAGGAAAAACACATTTTAGCTCTTGAACTTGTGTAAGTGTTGCAGCAGGGCAAGAACTTGAATCTTATCTCTCTGTAAAACGAATTAATGTCTTTAAAGGAGACATGTGCAGTTTGTTCCCCTTTGAAAGTAATTTGTTTTGGAAATTAAAAAGGAAAAAGCAAGATTTGAGTATTCATTCATTCATCTAAAGAAAGGGGAGAAATACACTTGAATGAAGAAAACCACCGTGTGGTGGTGTGAGGTGTAACTGATTTCACTGGTTCACCTTTCATTTGCATGCCTCTAGAATTAAATATTCTTCAAGATCTGTGCATAACACCAGAGACGTGTTTGGGCCCCTGCAGGTGTCATTTTTGTGTGAGTGTGGTTTTTGTGAGTTCTGGGGGTTTTGCAGTGGTTTTGTGGTTTTTTTTTTTTAAAGATGCCTTTGACTGCTTATTTTAAGTTTAAAAATTGGGCATAAATTGGATACTTATTTGGAGGTTATAAAACTGGACAGCTCTATTGAAATTCTTAGGTTAATATACTTTAATATTCTTTAAATATAGGAACACTCCTTTCCTGTATTCAGTTCCAGGTGTACATGGCAAAGGGGTTTCACTTGTTTTGGTTTTCTCAGCATTTCTGTGTGACAAACAGGCATCCTTAGGAAGCCTGACTGTGAGAAGCAAGGGGAGGGAGAATTGTTTGGATTCATGCCTGCGACTTGCATTAAACAGGGAGAAATGGAAGGGTCTGCGAAGTACCTGGAACTGTTGCGTATGGCAGAAGATCACTTCCAGCAGTCTGTTGCCGTGCCAGAAAGGTAAGAGCTACTCAAAATTCACGAGTGTCATGCACCATGCCTAGAAATCCTTTAACTTACCTTTAAAATCCTTGTTAGAAAAAACCTGCACCCTTTTCTCCATTTCACTTTTAGCGTGGGTGCTGTGGCCAGGACATACAAGTACTGTTCCTCTGGAATACTCCACTAGTGGAAGTTCTTGCTTGAGTAACTATTTATCTCGGCTTTGTGAAGTGCTGAGCTCTTCCAAGTGGGTTAAGAGGTGACTGAAAAGCATTATTTGCTTGGTTGACTGTGGAAAGTGTATAAAAGTTTCATTGAGAAGCAGTCCCAGTGAATAATAAATACAGAGTAATCTGTCTCCTTTACTCAAGACAGGCAGCTGGCTGTAGATTTCTCCAAAAGATCAAATCCAAAAAATAAATCATTACAAAAATATCTGAGGCTTTGCCAGCTCATAATGTCTTGACTGTTAGTTTTTTAAGTTTCCAGTCTGTGCTGTTTGGGATCTGGCAATGTGAATATTTACTGAGGCAAAACAAACATAAAGAAAAAGAGCCATGACAAATGCGCTTTGGAGCCATCAGCTAGGAATTGCAGGGACTGACTGCGTCCTGTTTTGGCTGATACTCTGTGTACTGCTCTGGGACTTCCCCCAGAGTCATTTCCCTTTTTGATGTGTTTGCACAGAAGGAAGAATGAAGAATTTGAGTGAACACCTGAATGTGGAGCGTGTGATCCCATTGAATCCATTTCAGTGAATTGAAATGTTTTTCTTGTAGCTCTGTTGAAGTGAGCCCAGGTGATGAAATCTTGACACTGCTGCAGACAACATCCATTGATGTGAAGGAATTTGAGAGAGAAGCTGCTTGTCTTCCTCCAGAGGATGGTGAGCTGGATGTGGGGGAATTATTCCTATTACAAATGACTCTTTGTGGGGGGAGAGGAGGAATGTTGACAGCTGTGAAGGGAGAGCCAGTCCAACCTTCATTAAGACTAAATACTGTATTGGCTCTCCCTTTTCAGAATAAGCCTTTCTTCCTCCCTTTAGTGGCCAAGGGATTCTCAGTGGCTAGAATGGTGTCTCCTAGTTTGAAGCTGCATGCAAAGCAGTTCTAAAGGAGTGAAATGCAATCTCCACGCTCTTCTTCTCAGCCTCTCACTTCTCACTGCCTTATGCCCTGTGTGACTGAGAATCAATACAAAAACTTAACAGTGCAAAAATGAGCTGCGAAATGGTTGCAGTCCTCTCAGGCATTTGGTTTGGGCCCTGCAGGCCAGCCGGCTTGTGCAGAGTAACAGATCTGTCCTGTGTTCTTTCAGATGACAGCTGGCTGGATATTACACCAGATGCTCTGGATCAGATGCTGAAGGAGGCAAGAAATGAGTCCCTTCCTTCCACAAATGAGGAAGAGCAAAAATACGACTTGGAAACAGTTGCTGAGAGCATGAAGGCTTTCGTGTCCAAAGTCTCCTCGCACGAGGGAGCAGAAATGCCATGGTAGTAGCACTTTGAGTTTGGGGTCTGGCACAGAATGTTGCACTCTGCTGCAGCCCTTGGGTTGGTTCTGTGACGCAGAGAATCGGAGTTGGAAGGGGTTCTGCTGAGCAGAGGCCTGAAACAAGCCATAGCAGTGAATATGGACTTGCTTTTAGATCAGCCTGGTGACCACTCTGACACTGGTGTAGGTTAAAGTGCTGGAAGCTGAGCTGCTCTCTGTCACTCAGCTTGATTTTGTGGTCTTCAAAATTTTTCTCTGTCATTCCAGGAATGCCTGCACTTACTGTTTCATGTCTAACCCACACAGGCTTCAAACTTCTCAGCGCTTCTAAGTTCAAATGTCCCAACTTCAGTCCTGGCTTGAGAGAAATCCATATGGCTCGTGCCCGTGTCAGGCTTATGCAAGCATAAAAGCTTTATTTGTTTATTTATAAATATTTTTGTATTTTCACCAGGTCATCTGACGAATCCCACGTTACCTTTGACGTGGATTCTTTTACGAAAGCACTGGACAGAATTTTAGGTGAGATTGCTTCTTTATTTGCAACAAATCCCTGCACTGATTTCTTTGCTGTTGTACTGACACAAAGTAATACCTAGGGGCAGACTCGGAGGAGCTGGATTCTGATGATCTGGATGAAGAGGAGGAGTTTGATTTCTCAGATGGGGATGATGAGGACTTGGGTGCTGGAAATGAAAGGCAGGGCCAGAAGGTGTCTCCTGAGGAGCTCGTGGGCAGTCTCAGGTCGTACATGAATGAGATGGACCGTGAACTGGCACAGACCAACGTTGGGAAGAGTTTCACCACCCAGAAGAGAGGGGTGAGTATGCCTTGAGCTCTGATTTGTAGCACAGTCATTCTGAATCAGGAAATGTGCTGCAAGTGGCCGTTCTGAGTAGTGTGATCAGAACCTCCCCACGTGCAAGCAAAGTGAGCTGTAGTTGCACCATAATACATTTTTTTCAAAGAAAAGCTTACCCAAGCTTTGAATTTGCACACCTTTTCCAAGACTTTCGTTTCCCTGTATTTAGTAGTAGGGCAAGCAGCTACAGCTTGACTTGTGAGTTTCTGTAGTGGTTTGCTCCCATAGGAAGCTGAGCCAGGACTCAGCAACACTTTCTGTCCTTCTCTTGGAACTCAGTCTGGGTGATGGGCAGTGATGATTTTTAGCTGGCGTGAGCATTTGGTGGCTGAGTTCCTGTCTGTCAGGACTCTGGAATGTACTGGACTTTGTTGGCTGCAGAATTGGGGTTTTTTGTTTCTTTTTGTTTCTTTTCTCTTGTGGTTTGCCTTTTTTTTTTTTTTCCCCTTAAATCTGCTCATGCAATTTGATAAAACTTTCTCTTTGTGCTCTCTGCAGGCAAGTTCTGTTGAAGCAGCCACATCTGGGAGCGCTGGCCCTGATTCTGGAGCTGAGGATGCTGAGCTGGCACCTGTGGATGTGGACATGAACCTGGTAGCGAACCTGCTTGAGTCCTACAGTGCCCAGGCTGGCCTGGCAGGACCCACCTCGAACATTCTCCAGAGCATGGGGGTGTATTTGCCTGAGAACACAGATCACACTGGCTCCAGCAGTCGGGCCACTCAGTGAGAGACTTTTGACAAGACGTGGCTGGTGGGGAAATGAAGCACAGGCGGACGAGCGGGATGTGGAAGAAGAGGCCAAAGGTTTTCATTTGGAGCATTCTGTTCATTATGTGTCACTTTAGAAATGCAAAGTGAACTTACCTGCAAAAGCCTTTTGCTTGGACACTGTGTCGAGTGGAAATGAGGTTTTCCCAGTGCTGACACATTTTCAGAAAACTGAAAAATGATGCCATGACTCGAACGAAACTTTTATCACAAAACCTCTCTTCGATTTTTTCCAGTCAGTGATCCAATTTGCCACATTTCTAAAATGTCCTTTTACCCATTGCTAAGTGGTTTCAGTATCTGGAAAGCAGTTCTTGCTCTGAAAGTGCTGCTGCCTTCAGGGGGAGGTGGGGAAAGGCCATATCACAGGAAGAGTCTCCTGGATTTGGGAACGCCGGTGAAATGTTCGGGAGACGTTTAATCCTTCCCAAAAGTACGATGCTGCAGTGTGAGAACTTCTGATAATTACTGGAAGAGCCTGTTCCTTACTCAGCAGAAGGATTTGAAGAGTAACTGGATCAAATATGTAAATATTGGCCAGAAGTATTTTTTTATATTTATTTCAATAAAAACAGAAATACAACTTGATTACTGAATGTTTTTTTTAAGGTATGCATAACTTCCTCAGTGCAGTGTCAGAAGTTCTTGGAGCGAAAGCATTTTCATAACTGGTCATTTTCTGAATTCCATTAGTGCTGGATGTTGGTGTCATGCCAGCAGTAGCTGTATGTGAGCCCAGGCTGAACAGTTTTGGGGGTTTTTTTCAGTGAAAATGTGGCTAGAAGGCATGCAGCGTGGTGCTTTCACATGGAATGAAAAATCTATTCTGAATATGACAACTTTAGTTTCAGCAAGATGAATTTGAAATAAAATAGGTAGAAGTTTTTGCTTTACAGACAGCAAGAACAGTCCTGGCAGGTCCAAATCAGCTTCTTTATTTTTTCTTTATTTTTTTTCATTCAGCAGTCAATCAAGTGTCCTCCATTGATGTTGTTTGATTTAGTTTGTCAGCAGTGCAGGGAGAGTACTGGCAGGTTGGACAGGGGTTAGAGGTGGACGAAAAGAGCTGGAAAGTGTGAAGGTTCTGCTGAAGTTCGAGGAATTTGGACTGCTGAGAGGTGAGGCGGACTGCAGACTCAGACAAACCTGTGCTGGAAAAATGGGGTTAACAGAAGGTTTTGAGTCTAGACAAGGTCTAGGAGCAGTGAGTGGTGGAAAACAGAGGTCCTTGAACCTCGGAAAGGGTTTATGTTTGAACAGGGGAAGGTAATTAACACTGAAACTGCATAAAATTCTCCACTTTAAAAAAGAATCATGTTTCAAGAACACGATCACGTTTAACTGTCGTGTGGTCTGTGCTACACAAAAGGTCAAAATGGATTGAAGGACTCTTGTAGTACGTGAGGAAAACTCCTAAGCTAAGGTTCAGAGCAGAGCTGCTCTTCTGGAAACATTGAGCTGGTCTTGCTGCGTGGGTAATCTCACTTTTGCATCAGCGGGACTGTGATTTCTCTGGGGCCATGCTCATTCCAGCTGTTTGCATTTGTTCAGCAGCTTCACAGCGGAGACCTTCGGGAGTCTGGAACTGCTCACGGGAGAGTTTGCCATCGAAGAATAAGCACTTCCATGCTGCCTCTTCCCCGGCTTTGAAGTGACACACGAGGCATCTCTGCTTTTAATTTTGAGAGTATTTTTAGTGGAGGAAGCCTGATGGAATTAATTAGGGCAGACAAGTGCGGCGTGGTTCCCTTTCAGCGGGTTGCTATCGGAGCGCGTTCTGAAGTCGTTTAACTGGCGTTGCATTCCAACACAATTGATTCACTTTGAGCCTTTTGTGTAGCCCCGTTCATCCCGGAGCTCCCGACCCTTCCCAGACACGTGGTTTTCTTGTTTGTGGCCTGACCCCTGCAGCCCCAGTTCTGAACAGCGTGGTTGTTGAGTGGTACGTTTCAAGCAGGAAAACAAATAATGGCTCTTTCATCTTCCATCCATGAGATCAAAATTAACCCCGGGGGACACAGAGACCTTTAACCTCTCAAAACTCTCCTGAACACCTGGGCAGTTTGGCTGCTGCCACTCTTCCCACTGGGGAGTTTCATGGAATAGCCTCAGGAGTCAGCAGCCCTCCAATCTTCCTGCAGATCACTGGGTTTGGGGGTCCTTGTGGTGTGCGTGGATGTCAGCCTCCCCCCTGCCATGGCAGGTCACCTCCCTGCAGGACCCCTGACCCTCCTTCCCAGCGCTCCAGCACAGGAATGATAATCTCCAGGCACGTGGTAGCTGCAGTGTTGGAAAAGCATTGTTCAGGAATGTTTGCACAGCTCCTGCTGCAGCTGCTTCTCTGACTCTCCCCTATGAGGAACTGGATTTTGTTTTCCATGGCAGTGGGAGTCGGGGCAGGCCCTCTGTACCACCTCAGGCTCCCCGGGGACGCTGCAAAGGCTGCGGCAGCAGCTGCCCTCCCTGTGGCCATTTGTGTCCTTGGACTGGAACACAAGAGCCTCTGTTCTGGCAGAGCTGAGGTGGGAATTTCTTTTGCCAGCTTGCTTTATTCCCCTAGGAAAGCTCCTTGCCAGGGAGGGATGTGAGCTCTTTGGGGGCTGCCAGGGCTACAGGAACTCTTAGCGTTAAGGGGGCTGTCAGGGATTTGAGGCTTTTGGCGGGTATGGAAGCTGTGAGGGCATTGACAGGCAGGACTAAGTGATTGACAGGTGCCATCAGCCTATCAGATTGATTGGCAGGTGGGACTGAGAGTGATTGAGAGGCAGGATCAGCCCCTCAGGGGGATTGACGGGCTTGACAAGAGTGATGATGAGGGGAGGGACAGCCCCAGGTGAGGGGGATGAGGGGGAGGAGGGGGATGAGGGGGAGGAGGGGGATGAGGGGGAGGAGGGGGATGAGGGGGAGGAGGGGGATGAGGGGGAGGAGGGGGATGAGGGGGAGGAGGGGGATGAGGGGGAGGAGGGGGATGAGGGGGAGGAGGGGGATGAGGGGGAGGAGGGGGATGAGGGGGAGGAGGGGGATGAGGGGGAGGAGGGGGATGAGGGGGAGGAGGGGGATGAGGGGGAGGAGGGGGATGAGGGGGAGGAGGGGGATGAGGGGGAGGAGGGGGATGAGGGGGAGGAGGGGGATGAGGGGGAGGAGGGGGATGAGGGGGAGGAGGGGGATGAGGGGGAGGAGGGGGATGAGGGGGAGGAGGGGGATGAGGGGGAGGAGGGGGATGAGGGGGAGGAGGGGGATGAGGGGGAGGAGGGGGATGAGGGGGAGGAGGGGGATGAGGGGGAGGAGGGGGATGAGGGGGAGGAGGGGGATGAGGGGGAGGAGGGGGATGAGGGGGAGGAGGGGGATGAGGGGGAGGAGGGGGATGAGGGGGAGGAGGGGGATGAGGGGGAGGAGGGGGATGAGGGGGAGGAGGGGGATGAGGGGGAGGAGGGGGATGAGGGGGAGGAGGGGGATGAGGGGGAGGAGGGGGATGAGGGGGAGGAGGGGGATGAGGGGGAGGAGGGGGATGAGGGGGAGGAGGGGGATGAGGGGGAGGAGGGGGATGAGGGGGAGGAGGGGGATGAGGGGGAGGAGGGGGATGAGGGGGAGGAGGGGGATGAGGGGGAGGAGGGGGATGAGGGGGAGGAGGGGGATGAGGGGGAGGAGGGGGATGAGGGGGAGGAGGGGGATGAGGGGGAGGAGGGGGATGAGGGGGAGGAGGGGGATGAGGGGGAGGAGGGGGATGAGGGGGAGGAGGGGGATGAGGGGGAGGAGGGGGATGAGGGGGAGGAGGGGGATGAGGGGGAGGAGGGGGATGAGGGGGAGGAGGGGGATGAGGGGGAGGAGGGGGATGAGGGGGATGAGGGGTGAGACGGCCCCAGGTGCGGGCAGTGAGGATGACAAGGGGTAGGACAGCCCCAGGTCCGGGCAATGAGGGGATGAGGGTCGGGCCCTGTTCAGGGCTGCTTTTAGGGCTGCCTGGGCACCCCCACTGCAGGTGCTCTCAGGGCTGTCTCCAGGAGCGATGGTGAGAGCTGAGGAGCACCTGAGCTGGAGCATGGCTCAAGGAGGGTGCTGAGGGACGAGCCCTGGGCCGAGGGGCAGTGCTGGTGAGAGGAGCAGCACCTGAGCAGGTGGGGCAGCACGTGGGGTGCAGGGAGATCTTTTCCCTCTCTGCTTTCAATCTCACCTTCCTTGTCCTTCCCCAGTGCCCTCAATCCCTCCTCAGGCACCCCAGAAAAGAAAATTTTTTCCCTGAAGGAAAAAGAGTTTTAAACTGAGGGAAAACCCTCCTTTTCCCTTATTGTCTGTATTTAAACTGGGGGAATCCCCATTCACCTGCAATATTAAGGGTATCAGTTGAAAGAAGCCCTGCCTATTCCCTTATTTTAAGGGTATCAGTTGGTGGGGAATCCCCATTTTTTTGTTTAACTAGAAGGGAAAACCTTTATGATGTGATTTAATCAGTTTGAATTGAGAGCGAGCCCTCCATTTTCATCATCTTTAGATTTAAACTGACAGAGAATCTCTGTGGTCCCTAATTTTTTAGGGTTTAAATTGAATGGAAAACCCCATTGATTCCATCATTTGAGGGCAAAAAAATGGCAGGGGGGGAAAAAAGGCAGCAAAAAAAGGGTAGAGGGAAAAAGGGCAGGGAAGGGTGAAAAAAACTCACCTGAAGAGCCTCTCCTTCAGTGGGTCAAGGCCCCCAGATGGACATTCACAAGGGTATGAGGCTGGGAAGTGACGAGCAAAGCTGTTGTGAAGGTAAAGCTCAGCTCATTCAGAGAAATTGTGTGGGTCACTTGACCGCTGTTTCAGGTAGGAAACAGAAAATGAGAGACTTCCAGTAAAGTCTTTGTCACTTGGGAGGGAAAAAGCAGTGGTGATACCCAGTGGCTGCAGGGATGGTAATCTAAATTAGTTCAGATTTCCTTCGTTTTAATTGGCGAGGGTTATTAACCTGCCCTGCAGGTATAAGGCCAATGGTTACAGTTCTGGAATATATTCTAGTTTAGTCTCGCTGCCCTCCATGCTGTGTGCTCACAGCAGCCATAGTTAACTATCCTGTGATGTGTGGATTTGCTTCTGTCCCTATCCCAAACCTCATCTTTCCTGGTTTTCTGCTTCTTTTTAACATGGCAGTGGAACTTCTGTGTCCCTTTGCGGTATTTCTGTGGGACTCTGCACAAAGGGAGCTGAGCACAGGGAGCAGTGGATGGTACAGCAGCTTTCCATCTGCTGCTGGGCTGAAAAGTGAGCAAGATTTAGGGTGGGAGCTGAAGGCTGGGGCAGCTCAGTTTGTCCGAGCAGTGCCTCAGATGGAGCACAGGAGCTGCACCTGGGTAATTGCAGGCTGTTCTCACAACCTGCCTGCTGCAGCTGCCAGGGGTGAGCTGCTCGTGGCTACTCCAACAATGTTTGCTGACAAATGGCTTTTAGCAGGTCAGAGTGTTCCACTGAGTGCTCATGTCCTCTCAGGCCGAGCATCAGGCTCTGTGTGTGCCCACGGTGTCTCAGAGCATGTTTTCAGGTGAAATAATTTCTTGGTGTAAGAGATGTAACGCTGAAGCCAGGCTTTCTGCCACTCACAATGAATACCCCTCTGGACAGGGAAGTGTGGCCTTTGCACACAGCAGCAGAGCAGCCCTGGCGATAGGAGAGCGCGTGGTGAGTGAATTCTCTGCCCACACTGCTTCCAGATAAGGTTTTTCTGAGCAGTCAGAGATCAAACAAGTTGTGTCATGAGGTCTGGTTGCTTTAATCCTCTGCTGGCACCGGTTAGAGACCAACATGACTTTTATGCCCTGCTGCTTTTGGGAGGTGGGTGTAATGCTGCTCTGGACCTGCCTGCGTTGCTCACCAAACAGCTCTGATGAGTCAGATGAACGCTGTCATTCTGTATCATTCTGCTGGCTGGTAACACCTGTGAGCAACTGGGCTGTGGTGCCCCAGGCTGGCAGCTTCCCAGCGCTGGGTCTTGCTGCGTGTCCCTAAAAGCAGTGGGGTCTCAGTGATTTGTAGGAGCCAGGTGTTCCCCCAGAGGATCCAGCTAAGGGAGGCATTCCCGAGAGACACGTGTTGCTCCGTCCCTTTCACCTGCCTGGTACCTTTTCCACGGGAAAGCCCTGCTGTGTTCCGGTGAGGAGCATCTGTCAGGAATTGCCTGTTCCTTTTTCTAGGTCACTTGCCCTCGTGGAGCGTGTCCTGTCTTGACTGCAGTGAGTGTTCTTCAGGCTCCAGACAGATTTCCAAGGCAAATGCAAGTGAGGACAATGTCTCTCACTTTGTTTTCCTGTGGTACTGCCTGTCATCATTCCTGCTTGCTGAACATCAGGAATGGAGGCCACCAATGTTGTTTCATAACTAATTTTAAAAGGGTCTAGATTAAGGATTTTATAAAGCAGTTTAAAAGGTAATGCTTTTCCAAAGATGTGATGTGATGATTATCTTGTAGCTGTTCCAGCTCTACCAAAAAAAACCCTATTTGAGTAGATTGAAAAGACTTTTTCTCTTATTGGTAACTAAAAGGAACACGCAGATGTTTAAAACTTATTAAGAGGTGAGTCACAGGAGTAAGCAAATGAGAAAACAGCTTTGTTTTTCCTTTGTTTCCTGTGTGTGTATTTAAAAGCACTAAACACATGGAGCTGGATGCAGGCTCGGGTGCATTAGTGACCTGCCTAAGGGTGAGCTGGCAGGGCTGAGGGGCAAGGGGGAAGGAGGATGAGAAGGGGAAATATTTGGCTGGCAGATACCTAACTCTACAATATCTTGTACTGCAGAGAAGGGGAAGGAAGGTGTGAGGCTGAAAATAAAAATGGCAGATTCCAGAGACAAGAGAGAAATCCTGGAGGCCTGAAATGGCACAATGGGAGAGGAAAGCAGAAGCAGCTGCTATGAAGAGAGGCAATGAGCCACGTTTCAAAGGAAACTGGGTGCAGGGATGCTGCAGCTGAAGGGCGTGGGGGCTCCCGTGGTGTGTCTGGCAGGGCTGGAGGGCAGGAAGCAATGCCCCTGGCTGTACCAGAGCACATTCCTGCCAGGATGGCTGACAACTCACAACCGTGAGAGACCTGCTCTGACACGGGGGGTTGCTGACAGGGGGTTAGGGTAGGGAGGGTGTTCATACACGCCACCGTGGCCTGAAAGAATCCCCTCCCGACCTCCTGCAGTAAAAGTAACCTGAGCACACACAGTGTGCCTCAAAGGTGTGAAAGACTTCTTTTTTCACTGACTGCTCGGGTGTCAGGGCTGCAGGCTTTTACCCCTGCTCAGCTGCAGTGAGTCCCAGTGGTGGCAGTCAGTGATCCGTCCCTGTCCCCCCGTCAAGCACCCGGCTTTGCCTGAGCTCTGCCCAGGCAGGCAGAAAGGGCTGTCAGCCTGAATCAGCAGCACATCGAACGTCCTTTCATCTGTCCCTTTCGCTAAGTTCTCCTTGCCCAGAGTCTCCTCGTTTTCTCCCTCCAGAGAGGTGGTACCATGCCGTCAGTGAAGTCAGACCAGCTCTGCAGGCAAGCCACAGGCTTTGGCCTCAGGGCAAGAGACGCTGTTCCCTTCAAGCTTTTTCTCTGTCGTAAGTGCAGCTCCTGTCACCTGTGCGTTGTCTGTGCTCTTCTAAAATGCTCATGTGCAGGATTTGCTCTTCCCCTCTCTACCACCAGATAGCTCTGTTCTCTCTCTCTCGGGACAGAAGTAACTGTCTCACCAGCGGGGAAATGTAAAGCCCATTCAGCATTTGCAAAAAAAAAAATAATTGGAGGTTTTACATGAAAATGGAAGATTGAATGGGAAGAGACAGAAGAAGGGGAGAGCAAACAGGCAGTGGCTTTTCTTCTGGCTTTTGACACAGCCACATAAACATGGACACTGGGAAGTGCCACTGTCCCTTTATTTTTGTTCTGGGGAAAAGGGTGCATTCGATATCCATCCAAGGCGGACAAAAGGGAGGAGAATGGGACATTGGTGCCCTGGGGTCAGTGACAGCTGGTCCCAGTGAGTTTGATGCTTTGGAATCAAGAATTTTATTGTACATTTACTGCAAGCTGTGGGATCTCAGAGGTGATCCACTGCACGTGGGACTGTCAGATCAGTTCAGAGGGGGCTTTGAGGGTCAGTGTGTCCGAGTGCAGGAGAGCCAGCAGCGGGGTGCTGCCCTCGCTGTAACACAGCCCTTGCCTCCAGGGGCTTTGGAAGCTTTTCTGCCGAGCTCCCACAGTTCTGGTGGAATCACAGACTCGATGAAGCCCTGCCTAAGCTGTCTGGGCCCTCTGCTGCTGAACCCACTCGCGGATCAGCTGGTGAGCAATGGCCTGTTTGGGAGGGAACCAGGGTAAAAAGCTACCGTCGTCTTGCTTTGAAGACTGGGGCTCTCTCTTGAGACCCTCCACGATTTCCTCCAGGCCAAACCAACGGGCTTCCTCCAGTTCCAGGCTGTCCATACTGATCTGGAAAGAATTCAGAGAGCACCAGTTCCTTAAATCAGCTTTCAATGTGGGCAGTGGTACCTGGTCTACTCTTGCTTCCACAGAGACCCTGTGCTGGAACGCCCAGAGCACTACATCCATCCTGAATTAAGCACTGATGCCAATCCAGCAGGGGCTGTTACTGTGCACCAGTGCTTTGTCGTGCTGGTTTCCTTAGGGAAGCCACAAATCGACCCTGCTCCACCACGGCAAAGCACCAGGGGCTGCTGAGCACAGCAATCAGCATGGCAGAATCTGCGTGTTCTATGGCAAATGCGTGAGGGAACCTCCTCTGCTAAGCTCAGAGGAAAAAATGCAGGGGTGTTGGGCTCTGGGCTCGTGTATGTAGCGACCTGGGTGGAATCTGGCACCTGGCAGCAGAAGGCGATAGGATTGTTCTGAAGTTTGTTCTGCGCTTGCAGAAAAAGCCGATGGAAAATTGCATTTAAGGAGGGTTTGATGCTCCCCTAGCTGAGTTCCGTGGGCCGAAGGAGATTTCGCTGCCCGAGGCCGGCAGTGCGGTACCCCAGGGGAGCCCGAGCCGCTCACCTCCGCCCGCTGCGCTCCCACCAGGGCGTGGCAGGCGATCATTAAGCAGCTGCTGGGGAAGGGCCAGTGCTGGGAAGCCGAGTAGCGCAGCGACTCCACCTCCAGCCCCACCTCTTCGGCCACCTCTCGCCGCACCGTCTCCTCCACGTTCTCGCCTGGAAGCAAGCAGAGTCAGGCGAGGGCAGGGCGGCTGCTGGGGCAGCAGACTCGGACACGCTCCTTGCCAGCCGCCCGCGGCTGCTCCTGGAGGCGCTCGTTGGAGGGATGCTCCACGACACTGATCAGCCTCTGACACACACCTTTTTGGCCCCATCCACATACAGATGGTGGGCAGGACAATTTTAAGCCGTTTTCCCTCCTGTAACAAGAGGTTTGTAGGTTTTTTTTCCCTAAGCCAGACTGCACGAGCCACAGAATGGATTAAAAAAGGATCAGGGGTTATAACCTGGCGAGTTTAAAGCTTATGTTTACTATCAGGGACTAGAACGACTGCCAGGCACCCATAATAACCACTCCCTTCAGGCACATACCAGCTGTTTTGAATTCTGGGTGCACGGAAACACTGATCTATTTAGATCTAATGTTTTTCCCAGCTATCACAGGCTGGTTTGGGTCCAAAGGGACTGTAAGGATCATTTAGTTCCAATCCCCTGCCATCAGCACGGGCACCTTCTGCTAGACCAGGTTAGTCCAAGGCTTACCCAGCTTGGCCTCGAACCCTTCCAGGGATGGGGCACCCGGAGGTGGGGACACAGATCACCTGTGTGTCTGTCCTTCTCTGTGAACGGGGATTTGGCTGGCGTCCCCGCGGTCTGTCCCCACGCCCTGCCTGCCCAAGGCCACTGTGCTGGATCAGAATCACTCACCCATGTCACAGAAGCCTGACAAAGCCGTGAACATCCCCTGGGGAAACGAGGGCTGTCGGGCGAGGAGGCAGCGGCTCCCGTCGGACACCAGGGTGATGACCACCGGAGACATCTGGCACATGCACCACAAAGCCAAAGAAGAAGTTCAGACAAAACAAGTTAGGTGCAAATTTTTGCTTTTCCTGGCCAGTCAAGGGTCACTGAAGACAGAGCACCCAGCTGCACCCAGCACCCAGCTGACCACTGAAGACAGAGCACCCAGCTGCACCCAGCACCCAGCTGACCACTGAAGACAGAGCACCCAGCTGCACACAAACCCCTTCTGCTGCCCCCCCCGGGGGTGACCCAGCTGCACACAAACCCCTTCTGCTGCTTTCCCTGGGGGTGACCCAGCTGCACACAAACCCCTTCTGCTGCCTCCCTCGGGGGTGACCCAGCTGCACACAAACCCCTTCTGCTGCTTTCCCTGGGGGTGACCCAGCTGCACACAAACCCCTCCTGCTGACCCCCCCGGGGGTGACCCAGCTGCACACAAACCCCTCCTGCTGCCTCCCCCGGGGGTGACCCAGCTGCACACAAACCCCTCCTGCTGCCTCCCCTGAAGGTGACCCAGCTGCACACAAACCCCTCCTGCTGTCACCCCCGGGGGTGGCCCAGCTGCACACAAACCCCTCCTGCTGTCACCCCCGGGGGTGACCCAGCTGCACACAAACCCCTCCTGCTGTCACCCCCGGGGGTGACCCAGCGGCGCTGCCACAGGGCCCCGTGTCCCTCCCCAGGTGCCCACCTGTGGGTAGTAGGTGACCCCGCTGGCCTGGCAGACGCGCTTGCTGCCCGCCGGGTTCTTCTGGGTGGGCTGCCCAGTTCTGCTGCAGTACTGGTGGGAATCGTGCCACCGGAGAAGGGACTGCGCCTGCCAACACGGAGGGACACAAACCTTGTTTATACCACGGGGGAAGAAAGAGTTCAGAGCAGTCTCCCTGAGTAAAGCTTTGCATGCACTCACACAGATGAACTCTGGTTATCTTTGGAAGCCTCGGGAAGGTAAATGAGGTACGGGCAGTGCTTTGGAAAGCAGCACGTTCTGCAATCTGTGATTCCTGCTTCTACATTTGGGGGGGTGGGCAAGAGCTGTGGTTTATTGGGACATAATGGGAGCTGTAATGGGAACTGGACTATTCTAAAGAGTCTCCAGCCCCGAATATCTTCTTGAAAAACAGCCCAGGCATCACCAACCTTATAGATCAGGAAAGGAAACACAAGCTATCTCTCCTTATGGGTCAGGACAGCTGATTTGCACACACAGGCCTTTTCTTAGGCCTTCCACACACAGAGCATCTGCAGAGCACCAGCTTGCAAGCGAGAGGTGTTAAAAGAGCAGCTCTGAGAGAAGATGTGTAAGTTTGTTTGTGACATCCAGTTTGCCTGATAGTTGTTGAGCTGAGGACAAACTGGGATTGCTGGGATGGCTGCTAAGGTCAGCACATTTCACTCTGAGCATTCAGCAGGTTGATGCCAAATGGCATCAATTACTGCAGACACTTTTCAGTTACTTGTCTGTCTCTCTTTCCCTTGCATCTTTCTTTTGGGACCACAAATTTGGGAAAAGTGGTGTTATTTATAGCCTGTCTGTACCCAGGTCCCTGGAAGTGCACAGCAGGTACTTCTACAATATTGATCATAAAACAATATGGGAGATGAGGAGAAGGGCTGATGTTGGAAATCACAGCTTCTTAAAGTTAAAACGTCCAGTACCGAAGCCAGCAAAGGAGAATCCTTCCCATCCACTACAAAGAGAGCCTTTCTCATGTCAGTAAACGATCCCTGGAGTTGTGACTCAATGGCTGATTTATCCAAGGCTCCTGTTAATAACAAAAAAAAAAAAAGTAAAAAGAAAATTTGTTCTCATGAATTTCAGCCATTTTTGCTACTGTTCCAATTGTATGCCCTTTGTTGCTCCAGTGTAGGATTTCTGGGAGCTCCTAGGGAAGTGAACCACACCAGGGGCAGCATTCCCAAACGTCAGTGGCCTGCCCCCAGCCCACCTTTACTACCCCACGCAGGCACAGGAGCAGCGGTGCAGCCCGTGGGACCTGCCACGCTCCCCACAGCTCCCACAGACTCAGCCCAGCCCTCCCTGGCAGGACAGGCTCTCCCCAGGATCAGGGATGCTGGCCTGGCAGCACCTCAGTGCATCAAACTGGTGCTGGCACGGACGGAGGAGGAGTCATCCCCACCTAAATCCAGCGCGAAGTGCGGCCTGTGCTGGTCCGAGCAGCCGATCAGCACCGACCTCTCCAGCCACTGTTCGGCCTCTGGGAACCTCTCCAGAATTCGTTTCATCTCTAAACAGCAGGGAAAGGGGAAGAGAAAGCTGTGATGGAAGCAAATCCACGTAACTCTGATGCTCTCCGGATCTTCAAGGCACAGGCAATCCTGGCTCAAGGCAGGATGCCCTTGTGTGAAAGGGGACCAGACAAGTGATCCCACCCAGGCAGAAACCTCAAATCTGGCTTTCCTCCTAAGCTGCAGGAAGTTTAGACCATGTCAGGCTGAAGGTCCAAATGTTGTAATGCTCAGGGAGCAGCTGTCCATCGGTTTTGTCCTGCACCAGCCAATGCCTTTTTCTCAGAGAAAACTTTTCCTGCATTACACCAAAAAAACCTTTTTTTGGTAAGACATTGCTTGTTTTCCTGCCAGCCCTCTCTCTCCAAAAGACACAGTCCCAAATATTTAAACCTGATCACCTCAGAACAGACGGGGTTGACACCATCTGTGTGTCTCTGTTTCATTTTGGCTGTGTGAGCCACAAGGTGTTTCTTTCTGGGTGAGCTGATTTCTTTCTTACCTGCTGCACTGAGCTGTGGTACCAAATATTTCTTCCCAGCCTTCTGCAGGAAGGGGGAGAGATTGTGAAAGAGGTAGAAAGTTCCTGAGGTCTGGGCTTCTCTGCAAAGGCTGTCGTCTTCCTTTAACTGATTTAAGTACCTGCAGTGAGAAAATGATTGGGAAGATGAATTGAAGGTCGTGTTGAGATTATTGCTTATTTGGAGGGGTTTATTTTGCACAGGCAGGGGGGGCTGAATGGGCAGATCAGATTTAAGGTATTCCACATGCTTTTAGAGTTTTGACAGCTGAGTCACTCTTTGGTGGGCTGCAGCCTCTGGTGACGTTTGTGTGGCAGAAAATACTACACTTCTTACCTACCCTGTGAGTGCCCTCACGTTTGGGGATGCAAGAAGATCACCATCCCAGTCTCTCAATCCAAAAGGTCTGCTGCAAAGGCTGCAGGAAACCTTGGTCTTCCCTTTAATCCCCCAATCCCTCCCAGCTCAGAATATTCTGTGAATTTGGATGGCTCCAAATGCTGTTTGGCTGAACTGCCGAGCACTTCTGATGTTGAGCCTGGTTCCCCATCAGGCCACATGCTTTGTGTTGTACCTGTCACACTGATGGGGGGGGTAAAAGCCACATCCTAGGGCACAGCCTGCTGGAGCTGAGTGACTGGAAAACATCACTGGAAAGGGGTGTCAGCATGGGCTCCTCTCAGACTGACTGGAGCACTGTCTAAAGTGAAGCATCACTTCAAGTGATGCAGGAGCCCTCTGGCCAGGACAGGCACTCACCAGCAGAGCTGCAGCCTGAGAGCAGCTGTTATTACCAGCGGTGAGGGGAGCAGAGAGGCTGTGGCTGCTGTGGTGTGCAGAACTCACAGAGCGTTACCCTGCTCAGGCTGGGCTGTTGGAAGGTTAACCCCCTTAATCTTAAGGGTCAGAGCGAGGAAGGGCTGCTCAGGCTGGGCTGTGGGAAGGTTAACTCCTGGGTCAGAGCGAGGAAGGGCTGCTCAGGCTGGGCTGTTGGAAGGTTAACCCCCAGGTCAGAGCGAGGAAGGGCTGCTCAGGCTGGGCTGTTGGAAGGTTAACCCCCAGGTCAGAGGGAAGTAGGGCTGCTCAGGCTGGGCTGTTGGAAGGTTAACCCCCGGGTCAGAGCGAGGAAGGGCTGCTCGTGCCGAGCTCTGGCCTCCCAGGACTCCAGGATCGGATGGGAACTCACCTCATCTTTCTCACGTAGGTGGAGTGCAACCTGCAGACGAGAGAGGAGACTCTCCTGTGCAGTGCTTGATAAACCACAGCCATAGCCAACACCTACAGCTGGTGTCTCTGCCTGAAAAAAAAAGGCATAAAATGTAATGCAGCAGCCCTGCAAGGTTAAGTTTGATTTAAAAGGCGCAATAACCAGGTAAATCTCCCTCTCACAGAGCCTGCAGAATCTGCTTTCTACAATGATCACTTCAGTCACACTTCAAACCCCATTTCAGGCCAGTTTTAAGACTGCCTAAAGACACCTCCGTTTGCTTCCATCTCTGGGTGTGCACAGCTCTTACAGAACTCGCTTATAAGGCTCGATTAAACCTTCCTGTCCCAAAGCCCTGAGTCCCTGGGGAAAAGGGCAGAGAAGGTGGCTGCTCTTTTGTTGGTTTCCTGCACAGTTGTAATGGCCTCGGTCCAACCACACATCCTATTGCAGCACACAGTGGATCTGTGGGAAAGGCACTGGTGCCAGCAGAGAGTGAAAGACAAAATATCAGCTGCGGAAGAGAATTCCCCGAGTTAGACAGGAGACGGCAGTCGCAGCTGAATAGGATCATCTCCAGCTATGAATGCTTTTTGTGCCAAAGAATCCCACCGCGTTTTCAGCCCAGGCAGTCTCAGACGGCAGCTTGACCTCGGCTTCAGGATGTCAGGAAATAGCCAGAGACGCTGCCGTCTCCAGCATTCACCCGGGACAAAAACGAGCTGTGCTCCACAGTCCCTGATGGTCACCTGGAACATTCCACTTCGCAGCCACAGAGCTCAAAGCCCTGTACGGAGGAAGTCACGGTTCCTTGCTCAGGGACACACGGGCAGTGCCAGGAAGAGTCCCAGAGTTCTTCCTTCAGCCAAGGTCGGTGGTGGGAGCCTGAGAGGGGCCTCAGCAGAGGCTCCTATTCGCACGGTGAGACTTCGCCTCGCGGCTTTGGACATCAGCTCCCCCTTTCCCACCGTCCCCGCTGACTGGGACGGTCCCCTGGGGACACGGGGAAGCCACCGGGAGCAGCGGGGGCTCGGCCCGCGGGTGCAGAGCCGCGTGTGAGGACGGCGGCTGCCGCGCAGCCCGTGTCACGGAGGGTTTCGGGGTGTGACACTCGCGTGCCTGTCACTCCTCCGCCCCCGCGTGTCGCACAGCCCGGCGTGCGGGACTCGCCGGCGCCGAGCGCCGCACTTTGCTCGGGAACGAGCAGCAAGCACGGTGTCACCGCGGTGGGACACGGGGAAGAGCCCGTGCCCGGGACTACGAGCGTGCGGGCGCTTAACCCCTTCCTCGCTAGGAGCCACCGTACCGGGCTTTGGTTGGGACCACTGAAAACTCGGAGCTGGCGACAGCCAAGGCTCCACCTGGAGAGGCCGACCCGAGCTCCCGTGAACTCCGCCTAGGCTGTGCAGCCCTCAGGAGCGGCTCCAGGCTGCCATTCCCCGTGGATTCCCCCCACTTACTGCGCCGTGTGCCGTGCCCAGCCGCGGGGACCGGCTCCGGATCGCGGTGACCTCCGGCAGCAGCGCAGCGGCCCCGAGTCACGGCGCTCGCCGGGAGCGCTGGGAGCTGTAGTTCTGCCCGGGCCGCCCGCAAGCACCTCCCGGCTCCGAGTCGCTGCTGCAGCTTGTTCCTTAATAACAATGGTGTCTCTGCCTGACCCCTTTTTCTTCCTTTCTCTCTCTCTTTTTTCCCCTTTTTCTTTCTTTCTCCCAGGCTTCTCTGGGTTTTGTACCCACAGCGCAGGAGCGTTGTTTGAAGTTAAGGACCTCGAACAGGAAAAGATGCCACGAGCTGTACCTCTCCAAAGGCTGGGGCCGGTCAGTGTTCCAGCACCCAAACACCCACAGCTGGATCTGCCAGCTCTGATCAGAGCTGTGCCAAGGCCCGTCAGAATAATGACAAATCATTTTCATTCCTTTTTAAGCCAACAAACAGATTCCTCCCGAGTACTGAAAACATTATTCTGGGTTGGAGCCCACCTGACTATATTTAGCGCAAGGAGAATTTTATAAACATACGAAAAGTCAATGTTTTCAGGGCAGCCTGTTGCTTTTTGGTCATGAATCGAGCCGTTCCAATCGAGAATTCACGTCATGTAATCTGAGAGCGTGGCTTGTAAAAATAATAAACAGAATATCCAGGGAAATAGTACTCTTGTTACCAGAGTTACTTAAAAGTTTAGGTTTAATTGTGCTTGACTGCTATTTTTATGCTTCCTGAAACAGAGCAAGCCCAGTCTTTATTAATCCACCAGGCTAATTGGATTAATGGACAAAACACATCTTCCCTTAATAAGATAAAGGATTGAAATATAATCTCCACGGGAAGTATCCACCTTGCTGTTAAAACAAACTAACAGATTTATTGACCCTAGCTGCCCCCAGATATGGATCTTGCAAGAAGAGCTGGCCCTAGAGGGAAGCAGCTGGAGGAGATACCTGGGACATCAAATCCTGGGACGGCCTCTCCAGCTCGTTCAGCCCAAAGCAGCCAGGTGGTCGGCGAGGAAGGACTGAAAGCCAGAGCACCACGCTGCAGTAGGGAGACTCCTCTGACGGCAGGGCAGTGCTCTGGGCTCTCGTTGTTAGGTGCAGCTGCAGACCCCCGTGGATTGGATTAGCCCAATCGTGCCCACCTGGCCTGTGTGCCAAGGGAAGATAGAGAGAATGAGGTTGGAGCCCGCACTTCTGCTGCTGGCCCGGCCCGCGGGAAGCCAGGCGGTCTGTGGGAGGTTCCTTGTGCCTCCTCTGAAGGTCTGCACCTCACCTGCCCTGTTAAACGTTCCTGCAGCACGTAACAAGGGGGATGGTTTTGAAACAGAGGCTTTCTTGCCACTAATTCACTTAATTCTTTAATTCAAGGAGCACAAATACCGGCTGTTGGTTCAGCACTTGAGCTGTTTCTTCGCAAATGTTTTCGGGCTCTGAGTTGAGCGAGTTGCATCTGTGAACTGTTTCTATCAGTCCCTTGCAGATACTGCACCCCGTGCTGGGAGCAATCCTGGGAGTGAACTGAGAGCCTGGACACACAAATCCATCTCCGACAGTTTTCTGTGTCTTCATAATCTGAGCTTTGGCAGGGCCACGGAGGAAGCGAATCCCAGAAACTCTCCTGATGCGGTCAGAGCAAACCAAAGGAGCGGGCAAGCAGGACACAAGCAGTAGGAGCAAATACTTGTCATCCCTCACATGGACAAGATTAAGGTAAATCTTTGGTCCTGTGTTGCTAAAATTATTATTTTTTTTAAAACCTGGCTCTGTAAAATACTCATACTGGGGTTAAGAGTTGGTAAAATTTTTTTCCAAGCCATAAAAGTGGCTGGAAAATGTAATTCTAGGCTAATAATGCTTATACTGCTAATCTTGCTTTTTCTTTCTGTTTTGTGTCTCTCCAGTTGCCCCCAATAAGCAGAAACGAGCATGAGAATTGCTAACAGCTGGCCCTTGTAAAACAACTGTTAATTGCCTTAAATACATGAAACCAGCAAATTCACATTGACAACTTGTGGTCAAGCCACAAGAAACTTCTTGGAAAGAAAAAAAAAATCCTTTTTTTAGGACAAGCCCAGGGAAAGACAAACCACTTCTTTAAAGAGAAAGCTAACGAGTAGCCTTCCCCCTGTCATTAAATTTTAGATGCAAACGAACCAAATCTGGCTTTTCTCTGAAGTTAGAATCGTGAGGGTGATGTGTATGATGGACTCCTACAGTTTCTCAGGCTGAGGGTGAGGACCCTGAAGGAAAGAAACTGCCTAATTTGAGCTGCTGATTCCACCCTGGGCAGGCGTAGGGGAGACGCTTTGACATCTGAAAGGAAAAGGTCCCAAGGGGACAACAAGCAGGACCGAGGACTTGGCCACTGCAAGGACCTAGGAGGGCTCTGGCTCCAGCCCGTGGGAGGGATGGGCACGGGGCGGTGGCCTCATCCCATGCACGAGCCTCATTAATCAAACCTAACGAGCTGGAGCCTCCAGCCCCTTGCTGATCGACTTGTTGGTGTTCCCCACTGCCTGCCTCGCTTCCTAAAAATATCTGGATAGCGCAAAAGAGGATGAGAAGGCAGCGGGTCTCGCTTGAAAAAATCCGAATGTGCCTGTGCAGCGCGTGAGGCTTTGCCAAATCTCTGGAAGCTGCTGTTAAACCTCTGGCTAGATGTTATGGACTCTTTGGATAACGGGGCTTTGACTGGATGCCTCAGCTAGAAGCTTGGATATCGTTCCAGCGTTTCCTGCGAGTTGTAGGAGTTGTATTTCTGTTGGAAGGCGACCAAAACGAGAGGAAAGGAAGGCTTATTTTTTGACGGATAGCTCCACTAAAAGCTGGCCCTCTTCCTGCCCAGGCGCAGCAGCGCTCGCAGCGCCGGCCGTGCCCTCAGCTGTGCGGACACATCTGTGTCCACAGCTGGACGAGAAATGACCGCATTCCCTTCACGTCACTGCTTGTCCCTCCTGCGAGACGCACTGCGCCTCAGCACCCCCAAAAACGGGACAGAACGCCCGAGGCTCGCCCTTCTCGAGGCGCTGCTGGGCGAGCGGGAGCTGAGGTGACAGTCTGGCTGCAGGGACAGATCTCAGCTGTGGGATCACCCCGCAGCCTCCGGTTCCCTCTTCTGAACGAGGGGGTCTGGAGGCAGGTCAGTCACCCTGCTCAAGGACGTGTGTTCGAGGGGGATTTTGCCCCCCGTCGTGCCTTTGCCAGCTCTCTGCTTTTGTTGTGAAAGATTTCCAGCTGGGAGTGACCAAAAATGTGTGCCTTTAAAGGGTGAAGACTGAAGGCTGGTTATGTTAGCGAGGAGGTGATTCTTTGCTTGAAACCCACGTCTGAAGAGAAAGGCGAGAATGCTTAGGAGTGTCCCTGATTCCAACTTAATTGCTGGGATGAACACATAACCAGTTTATTCATGAAATCCTAGAAAACGATGAGCAGGCAGCACCAATCTCTCAGAGCGAGACTCATCCAAGCAGCTTTTTAATGTCCTTCTGATAGCTGAGAACTCGGGTGGGCCAGAGAGGGGCGAGAGCTGATAGTGGTTGGTGATACAGCTTTTGCTGCTGCCTTGGAAGCTGCTCTTGGGATCAGCCAGCTTTAGATGGAAGCCCTGGGAGAGAGGGGAGGCTCCATCAGCGCGGAAATGTCTTCCCCTGGGCTTGCAGGACAAGGTGAGTGGGGAGCGACCCTGATCCCTCGCCATCCCCTCCTGAGTGTGGGACCTCGGCTGCCGTGCGGGTCCCAGCCTGGGCTGTGCCAGGGGCGCTGCCGGAGCTGGGAATCACCGAATCTCCAGGGCTGGAAGGGATCCCCAGGATCACCGAGCCCAACCCTGCCCAGGACACCCCAACAATCCCACCCCGTGCCTGAGAGCGGTGTAGCACGGACCTTCCCAGGCTGGGCTCGCTAACCTCAGAGGTCTTTCCCAGCCTAATGGATTCTGAGATGCTGAGCCCAGCTGCCCTGGCGGCGAGGTGCGGGGCCGGGCAGGGCTGCAGGGCGGCGCTTTAGGCCTTTTCTGGCAGCTTTTGCTCCAGAACCATCCCTGTGGCTGGGTGCGTCTCACGGCGGCTGCCGGTCCGGTGGCTGTCCCCGCTCGCAGCCCCGTGTCCGGGCCGGGGCCGGTGCCTGTGCCGGGGGCTGTCCCCCCTCGCGGCCCCGTGTCCGGGCCGGTGGCTGTCCCAGCTCGCAGCCCCGTG